>JARFOC010065629.1:0-17098 GCA_031763485.1 Osmoderma eremita | reverse complement strand
TTAGTTGCCGAAATACGTATCCAGGAGTTCTTCACTCATCGAGGTGGTAAGGGTATTTTTTATTATTTTTTATTAAAAAATTCAGGTGAATCATTGTTCAACAAGGTAAAAGAGTGGTTCGCCGAAAATCGGTTGATCTTAAATAATGCGAAAACAAAATCTATTTTATTTAAAACTAGTAACATTTTGGAGACTCCCAGAAATATTGTGTTTGATAATGGTACTATTGCATTTAGTAAGAACTGCAAAGTCTTGGATATTATCCTTGATGATCGACTGAGGTGGAGTGATCATGTGGGCGGTGTCTGTCGTAGGCTGGGCGGCGCATGTTATGCTCTCAGGACATTAAAACCAATTGCCAACTATTAGACGTTATAACTGTTATCACTAACTGTTTATCATGCATATATTGCATCAATAATAAGATATGGGATTATAATTTGGGGATCTTCACCGGTTATTGGCAAAGTCTTTATACAACAGAAGCAAAAATTAAAAAAGGGACAACATACAATTGTATAATTTTTTGTAATAGACTGCCAACCGTACTGAAGACGGAATCGAAGCTGCTTGCTTTCAAAAGATCTATTCAGATATATTTGTGATCTAGACCATACTCTGTTAACGAGTATGTTGATACAAAATGGCCAGAGAGGCCATTTATTGGTAGTATATTTTTAATAAATTTATTATTATTACCGCACATATTGACAAATTTACAATAGGAATGTGAAATCACAACTATCTGGGTATGTCTCGTCCAATCAGAGTGCATCAAAATAGTTGCAAGCGTTCACTGGTTGTTCCCCTCCCAGTGACTCATAATCCCAATCGGTATCGAAATATAGATGTGTTTCTTTACTGTTGTTTGCAATTCATTGAAATGTAAGGAAATGTAAGTAATTTTGTACATTATATTGTCAGTATTGTACTCATGGACAAGTTTAATTGTTCATTTTGTGATATCTAATTAGAATCATTGCCGAAATATCATGATCATCAACGTTTTCATCGTTGCACACCGAGCGCTGTATTTAAATGTGTTTATCCATTACGCAAACTTGCTTTTAAAACTTACAATAAGTATATTTTGCATGTCAAAGAAAGACAATTGAAAACAATGTTGTCTCATAATATTAATTGTTGTAATGTCAAGGAATGCTTTTATAAAAGTAAAGATACAAAAAGATTTTATTGTCATGTCTACAACAATGTTAAAATTGGTACTACATTAATCTGCTCCTTTAATGAAACATGTAGATGTGTAGTAGAATTTAATAAGGTATCTTTACTGCAACAGCACATATTTAGAAGCATCACAGAAAACTTAAACATGCCGTCAGTACAGATGTTAGAGGAGTCTTTGCAAGAAACATCGTTAAATTTGTATGACTCTGCGGAGTCCTCTGTATACTGTGCTTATCAGTATATTTATAATATTATTTATCTATTTAATAGGAGCCAGACGATGAAAACTTACCAACCTACGTTAAAATCTACTCACCGTGTATTTTGGAAACCAGTAGGTAAGTATCAAAATATTACGTAAATAGTAAATATGTGCTAATTTATAAATTTTCAGTAAAAGCATCATATATATGGAACAGGAAAAGGTCACACAAACAAATTCAGATTGTTTTTGCCTATTATTTTATATTTAATTTAGAATATCCTAAGGAAGTTTTCACAGTGCTAGAAATACTAGGATATTCTTTTAAAAAATCATCCAGATAACGGCAGAAGGTCCAAAAGCAAAGTAATTCAAAAAAGAGAATTATTTCATTAGTAAATTAATTAAGAGATTCAATTTTTGAAATATTAGTTACACGCCAAACTAATATTTCATATATCTATTTCCAGAAATAAATTATTTTTTTAAACTTCATATATTTTAATTTTCAAATTGTTGGGTTCGTTTTACTGTTCGTAATAAAATTGTAAGTATATTATGACTTTGATTTATTTATCAGGAGCTATAGAATTAGACCAAAGTCACGGAACGACCATTTTATCTTTGAATTGGAATATCAAAGGTAATTGGGCGAACCGGAACTTTGCCCTTACCTTGTATATTACATTCAAGTAAGAACATTATGTAAAAACACTACTTCTGTGTAAACTTTATCTGTATTTTTACAACTAAAACTTACGGCTAGGCCAGTAAACATGCTCACTATTTATGTAATTTTATATGGTGATTTTACATACCTCCTCAACTAGCATCGTCACGTGTTATATGTGATTTTGCAAATTGTTTGTAAAATTACAAACAGTATGTGAAATTTACAGGATTATTGTTGGTCATAGCTCCACGACCATGAGTATGTAAAATCACATCAACACTTTTTTCAGTGTAGGCGTAATAATAATCGATAGCCGTCTTAACCCCCTGTAATTGGCTGGCGTTGTTAGGGTCATGTATGAATTATTATTATTTTTATAAGCTAATATTTGTTTAATTTTATCAAACCTATTAAATTAATTTTATTGTGTTGATGTGCGGCCTTTCGTTTTATAGATAATTGTGATATTAATTTCTATAGTCTTATTTATATAAAATGCTTGAAATAGGCGATATTATGAATTAAAAGTAAACGCTCCATGAAAGTGAATGTTCGCAACTGCAGATTCTAACAAATCTTGAAAGTTATGTTAACAGTAATAAGTACGTACATACATACATAGGCCCCATTCATACCACATTGTAGAGATAATTGCCACAAGGTAAAAGTGACTGTGTAAGCCCTGAAAGATAATTCATAATCTAAGCAATTCATTACCCAAATCTAAAGACTCAATCCCAGTTCGATAACATAAATTTCATTTAATTGTCCATTATCTCCACATCACGTAAACCAAAGTGAACCGTTGAACAACCGTTTGATTAATAATTGAACGAACTCAACTAACTGCTTAACTTTCACGAAAACGTAATTGACAACGATAAATCTGATAACTGATGCCTATAAATTCGGCCGGTAACAATAAATATCGGCGCGATTTTCTTTTGTTTTAGGCCCGGTAGTAAGTTTTAGGTGTCTTTCCAATTATAACTGGCAACTCTATAACGGAACCGGTCATTGTTGGGTCGGTTATTGAATCAAACTTGTATTTAATGGAACTCGAAGTGTGTAATGCGGCTACCATATCGCTTCGGGTATTACATAAGTTCTATTCGTTCCGCCGAAATTTATGTTCGATCTCCAGAGATTGATTATAGATTTGGTGAAGTTGTTTGGCCTCGAGCGGAATTTTAAGGTCGAAGATCGCTCTATGGGCACCAGTGCTCAGTCTGTGCGTATCATTTCCATAATTATTTTCTACTTAATTGGTTTCATTACATAAAAGTAAAAAAAAATCCGGAAATTCTTATCGAAGTTGTCTTCTAGATAAACCGAACTCAAGAACAAAATTGAATTTTAGCTCGAAAATAAGGTTGAGCTATTAGGAGTTTTATTATTGGAAATAAAACCATGGAATGCCGACCCTTGGTAAATATTCCTTGTACATGTGAACTTACAACAATATAGTCGTTGCAGTTTTGCAAAATTACAAATCGTAATTGTTCGAATCTGCTCTACATACTGTACAAAGGGCAACACATGTTGTGCGTGTTAAAAAAATGCTGATTCATTCTTAAAAAAGTTATATATAGAGTGATCTAAATTATGTGCATACATTTTAATGTCAATAATTTAGAATTATTGAAGTTTAAGTTCCACCTGAAGAAGTAACAAATAAATTACGAAATAGAGAGGCACCTGAACAATTCTCTTTTTCTACGACAGACCGCATACCCGAAAAATATCAACTGCTATTTGATGCAAATTACGTTATCTTTAAATACCTTAAAAATAAATACAGACTGTTCCGTTTAAAAGAATACTAAACTTCTTATTTTCTAGAGAATTGATCACTCCTCCTTTTTGTATACTGCATTCTAATGTGGACCTACAATGCTGCTTCCTAAGGTCAATAATTATACAAATATAGCAATGGTAGTACCTTAAATTGGATCAGCCAGTATATGAATTTTAAACCCGTCAATTATTTCTGTGCTGTATAAACGTGACTTTGATTTTTCTTTGCCCTGTATGGCACCAAACATTTAATTACTATATTTCAATAATAATGATTCGTATTAATGTTTCCTTGGTATTCACGGTTAAATGGATAATTATAATACGGTAACCGTAAAGCATATAATAATAGAGAGAATTAGTTCATAACCTTAATAACAATAATTCACTGAATAATAAGAACTTTGCAACAGACACCCTTGTGGTACCGTATAAGTTGTGGCAGTTTACAAATTTTAATATAACTGTTATTTCTCCATAAAATTTACACATGTTGTTTATTAATGCTTTCTCGTTCTTGTCTTGGGTGAATAGCAATGGTACTTTATTAAAACGAAAAGAGAAAACTATTTTTTATTGTGGAATTTGAATTTAAAAAAATATATGCTTTCTTTAACAGTAAAGATAGATATTTTTTGAACGAGCGCATCTCCATATTTAAACTTTATACAGATTTTATAAGCACAGAAAGTATTTAAGATAATCACAGAAAAGTGCTTCGTGTCGCGTTTCAATATCGTACGTACCATCAAGACGTATTTTTGTCGAGATTGATGCTCTGATGCAATTTAATTATTAGAGTGGCTTGGTATATGTCAGACGCTTGTGTAACATCGACGTAATGTGCACCAGTGTTGCCTTAAGCCAGCGATGTCCTTGCGACGACGATAACTCAAGTACCATGGAAAACATTCACTTCGTTTCCTGAACAATATTTCAGTCGACCGATCGTGCTGCATATGTGCGGATGTCCTTAAAGCGATAACTCCTTACCGTAGTAGCTACTGAATGGAGCTACGCTTGATTAGACATAATATCAAACATACGGGTAATATTAAAACTGAAAGGATAAAAAACAAGGTAAGATGGATATAGTATGATACATTGCAGATACGAAGAGAATTATATTTGTTCTGGTATTACCACTAGTGGCTGTTGAGCTAAGAGATAAGAATTATGCTCTTGGCGGATAGTGTACTCTGATAGATGCATATCTCCGCCATAGTATAATAGGGTGATTGCAACTATAACGAAATAGATATAATTGCAGTCAGTTAGTCAGTGGGGTATTACACAAGGCTTTTATTAATTCTTTGACAACTGAATTTCATTGGTTTTTTTACGCTTGTCCAATTTTGCTTTTATAAACATGTATAACATGTATTAAAAAATTCAAAATTTCTTAAAGGGCGTCCCCATTTTTTGTAAGCCCTGGTGTTCTTATATTACAAAAACCTTTGAGTAATTGAAGTTGTACGCATCAAGTGAGAATCAAGTGAGATTCCAAGCATAACGGCTGTTGTGTTGCGGTAAGACTGTGTTTCATGCACTGATTTAGAAGAAACAAAGTTTTCGTTGGTAAATATGGTTGTTTTTAAAGTTTTCGTTAAAGTCCTGTGAACTCTACACCCGACAGATTATTAAACGTACTTCCCACTTATTCCAAGGGTAAAAAATCATTTGTGACGTCACAATACCAAAAACCAAGGTTTTGGATAATTGAATGCCGGAAATAAGGGGTATCGATAGTTTCTTTCTTCGTCCATTTTTTGCTTAAATGTAATGGTTATTTAATATTAAATACATTACGTTTTAAAAAAAGGCTTACTCCTTCGTTTAAAACATAAAAAATAGACCTTCGCTTGTTCATGATGCCCTAAAATAGATAATTTGATAATAGCAACCACCTATAATTAATAAAATAAATAATATCCTAAGGTATGTGTGTGTGCGTTTGACTTTATTTGTGTCGTGCCGCAAAGATAATAAGGAGTTAATTGAACGTTCTGTAACGTAATTTTTCCTCCACTTAATCGACCGACAATATCCACTCAAAGTTACAAATTGAGCATTTGGCCTTGATTTTTTGTTTTTGTGTCGCTAAGTATATTCATGCACTTTGTCGTTGAAAGTCTAAATATCACTCGAAAGATTTATAAAGCGAGAAATAAGTCATTCAAAACGCGACCTTTATCGTATTTTACAACATGTACGTATGTATAGGTATGTGCCGCTCATGCTAGTCTAATGCTCGTGCACCGTGTGCCAAGAAGGAAAAAATCATTGCAACGATATTTATTGTACTGCTTTCCAATTTCTATAAATGGCATCATCGCCCTAACGTCGCGCCGTTTAAAAGTCATTTTGCAAGTTTTACTGGCTTACAGGAATATTAATATTATTCGGCGTCTACAACATCAACCTTTATATATATTGTTCAAGGCTTCTACGGGCAGAACCATTATTTGAAGCACATATATTCCATAACCTTTACATACCTTAAGCAAACTAAAAATGAGTTGTTTTCCTTAAAGCTATTATTTTGATACGTAAAACTATTATTTGGGAAACGTGACTAACATTTACCTATGTGCATATCTAATTATTGCCAATAGTAATTATGCATCTAATACTTCTAACAACAACAAAATTTTTATGCAAAACAAAACAACAACAAACTTGGTCAAAATTGAGCATCTTGGTCACTTTGGTGGTGAGATATCTCACCATTAATTACAGTACTTCTTGTTTCTATTGTATTACTTGATGTAGCGATGTCATCCGCCTGGTTCGATTAATCGTCCCTTCTACTTCGACCACAAATTACTACTTGATTTACCTGATGTATGGATGTCATCCGCCTGGATCGTCGATCGCGCCTTCTACCTCGGCCACTAGGTCCTATTGTAGAGCGGATATCATCCTAGAGTTCATCAAATATAAGTCCAGGCCCTTGAGGTAGCTCAGAATCTTGTTCAATGAGGAATTTTTCAGGTCAACTAGGGAAGTTATTTCCTTTCCAAAGATGGAGTACCTGATTCGGGTGGCCGCAGAACAGTGGCACCTAAAACTGTTTCTTCGCCCTCCATGCACAGCCAGCATGTGGCTTTTTCCGATAACCCGATTCTGTGTAGGTTTTTTCTGAGTCTGCAGTGACCTGTATATAGGGGAAATAATTATTTTGATCCTTTTAGGATCAAGTTTTAGTAATTCTACGGTTTTAACATGATTGGGTGAAATGCACTCCTTCACATGTACCAAACCAGGAGAACTGCTCCAAAATTGGAGTACTTTCTGTTTTAACTAGAAGCAAATTTCTGGTTCGTTTCGCCGAAGTCGATATGGCAATTACCGGTTCTGCACCCCGGAAGCATCCCGCAGTACCCTCTTTTGCAAGGGTGTCGGCTACCTCATTACCTTGAATGAGGGAGTGCCCCGGGACCCAGATTAGGGTTAGTTTGTTGGACGCCCCTATTATATTCAGAATAGTTTTACAGCTACAGATCTGTTTAGAATGGCGTTCCTTCGCCTCCAATGCTTTCAATACAGCCTGACTGTCACAGAATTTTTTTATTGGTTTGTTCTTGAGGTTTCTGTCCAAAATCTCTCTTGCGTACTTCGCAATGGCGTAGATTTCGGCCTACAAAATTGTTGCATATTGTCCGAGGTTGTAGTGTTTTTCGACTCTCGGGTTACTGCAAAATATTCCAATGCCGACGCGGTGCTGTGTTTTCCATCCATCCGTAAACCAGCTGGTGTCTGCTTGCGTCAGTTTGGTTTTGTTACATCTTCATGCCTCTCTGTTTGGCTAGGAGGTGGTGAAGAATGTTTCGATCATGTGACGTGCGCACATCATGTCAGTTGGCATTCCCAGCATGCCGTCGGAGATAACCGTATCTAGCAGCCTGTTTCCCAAGAACACATGTGTGCGCGGCGATTGATTCGCTATATGCCAAAGGCGAAACGCAGTTAATCTTGCCTCCCTCTCCAAAACAATATGTAGAGGCGGGAGATCCAGAAGAACTTCTAATGCCAAAGACGAGGTGGCAGAAATTGCTCCCGTAATTGCCTTGCTCGCGATCTTTTGTATGGGTGTGAGTTTCGCTGTGGCAATAGCTTGTTGCGCTTTCTGCCACCAAGCTATTGCCCCATAAGTGATGGTCGGACGTATTACCGTCACATACAATCAGTGAATAAGTTTTGGGGATAGCCCCCAAGACCTTCCACATACCCTGTGACAAGACCATAAATACAGCCTTGCCTTTTGGGATACCTTTTTCATATGCGGATTCCAGATTAATGTCATGTCAAATATGACGCCTAGATATTTTGTATTATCTGCAAATTCTTTGACCACTCGATCCTATTGTAGAGCGGATGCCATCAAACAAGCCCAGGCCTTTGAGGTAGCTCAGAATATTGTTCAATGAGAAATTTTTCAGGTCAGCTAGGGAAGTAATTTCCTTCCCAAAGATGGAGTACCTGATTCGGGTGGCCGCAGGACAGTGGCACATAACGTGCTCTACTGTTTCTTATAACCCGATTCTGTGTAGGTGTTTTCTGAGTCTGCAAACAAACCTGTAAACCTGTAAACAAAGAAGTAATTATTTTGACCCTTTTATGGTCAAGTTTTAGTAATTTTCCAGTTCTGACATGATTGGGTGAAATTCACTCTTTCGCATGTACCAAACCAGGAGAATTGCTCCAAAATTGGAGTACTTTCTGTTTCAACCAGAAACAAATTTGTTATTTGGCTATCGAAGTTGATATGTTCTATTGTGTTACTAACACATTTAAGCCTACATTAGTGCAAGTCCAATTCAACTGTTTAAGTGATAATAAATTCCATATTAATAAATTTATGGGTATACCTAGTATTAAATAGTAAATAATAATATAGAAAAATAAAAATACTCTTACCACCTTGATGAGTGAAGAACTCCAGATGCGTATTTCCACGTTAGTGTTATTCAAATGGTGTTCTGTGTGGTGCATATCTCAGAGTGTTGCGTCTAACATTATTTTCCTTCAGGAACTCTGCTGAGGATGGGAACTTAATTGCCGAAATACGTATTTGGAGTTCTTTACTCCTTAAAGTGGTAAAAGTATTTTTGTTGTTTTAAGCCACCGTACCCTATTCTTTATAATAATTTAGAAGATAGAAAAACTATTGAAGATATGAACCGGGGGAGAGAATTTAACATCTTATGCATAGTATTCATTTTTTACACCTTATGCGACTTTCATTGGTGTTTGGAGTACTTGTCCCATTTAGCGCTTTAATAAGACCAGATAGGTCATCACATTTAAACAGAATCAGAAATGATTTTGATTGAGAAGTTTGAAAATAATCATTATTGGAAAGCTGGACTCTTGTTTTCAACTCGCCCTATCAGTTCCTATCATAATTCCTAATAGCAATTCGTATTTTGTTAAATGCACTAGCAGTTTCAAGATGTTACACCGAATCATTTACTGAAGCTGCCGCGTCAGGAAATTTGTGATCTGTAAGAGATCTGCGTTTGAGTTACGAGCTCTCTCTCTCACAAACCATTCGGGTTTTCTACATTTAGTGGTGTATAGAAAATTCTTCCATAGATCCAGATTTCTAATCCTTGTAGCCCTTTCTCGATACCCTCTAACAAAGTTCAAGCCGCATTATTGTACAAAAGAGTGGAAATATATATAGACAAGATATAATCTGTTTCATAAGTTAGGATTTTGCGAGAAGAGAATTGCTTCCATTTGAGTAAATATTGTTCTAAGTCTCTTTAATTCTGCATTAATTGTGTAACTTAAATTACTGAAAACGCATACCTACCTTTCTATGGGTTGACTTTTGGCGGTCAGTTGAATGATTGACTGATTGATTTAGTACCCAATGAGTATGTCAGCTGCCAAATGTTATGATGGTCAGTACTCCCTGTTGATTTGGAGGTTCACTAGTCACCATATAGTCCGTCATTTGTATTTACTTATTATTAAATTAAGGTCAGTACACATTCCTCGCTCGTTTTCACACGTTTATCAAACAGTTCTTATAATCCTTGCATACTGACATCATTTGCCTTGATATCATGCCTGATATTAGGGCCGTATCGTATGTTAGAAACTATAACAGAATTGAAGAAAACTCTCCTTAGTTGTATGTACATTAGAAGAATAGTTCAGATGTAATACAAAAAAAATTATTGGCAACAGTTCTTGTCAATCTTCCTCAAATCTGTCTGCTTTTGAATACCTAAGTACTTCCCAAATGGTCTGCTTATATCAATTTATTTCATATTACGGAAGCAATTGTAGCACTAAAAAAGAGAATTGTAACGATTCTAAAGAACCGATTTCTAAAAATATGTAACAATTCTACTAAACCTAAGGTGGTCGATTACGCATTAAGAAAAACCCTGGCGTTTCAGAAATGAGGATTAAAAATTTTGTTGAATAACACAACACGCGTTCCTAAATGTAAAGCCGTTAATCTCGTTTCCGTTGGGACAATGCTATCCGGTAAATTCAAACAAACAACATATTGTAGTTAAGCACATTGCAATTGTATAAGCAGTGCTGTCTTGTTAAACTTTTCTACGAAGATTTCGCCATTAGCGATTCTAGCATGAAACACATCGATCACATCGTGCGGAGCACTTCAGTCTCTGCCTATGGCCATAATTCTCATCAGTAATCTGTGTAGCTAATCTGTTACTCATCAAGTTTAAGACACGCACTTTAAAGTGAAATGGAGTTCAATGATGCCGTGGACGTCAATAAGTAGTTAGCAATTGTTATACATTTACTTAACATTAGAGGAAAAGAAAGTAAATGTTGTTAATTAGTGCTCAATTTTTAGTATCGTATTTTTTAAAGTAACTCAACAAACAACCATTTCTAGTAAACAGTGGCTCTATAAAATAATCCGAGCGTGCGGTTTAAAGGGAGTGACTATATTGTAATCAGACTAATAGCCTGTAGTGTTAGCAATGGGATCAAAAGATTCCGCTCTGTAACAACGAACGACCTCAAGTCACATCATAGTACCAGGTTCTGTACGGTTAGTGTGTCGTACATATCTTTGACAACGCTTTGACTGTATAATTTAATCACGACCGCGCTTGGTGGAAGTGGAAGAGAGACAAAAACCACTAGAAAGCCTGGTGAGACGATTTAAATTGATTTATGATGACGAATTACGGCCATAAGATAAACGTTGTGGTCGATACGCTAACTTAATACGTTAAAATTGTTTCAAAGTATGTTATGTTACTCATAAAAGATCGACTATGCTTACAATTTAACTCAAAGTATATGGTCGGTAAATAATAAATTGTTAGTAGTTAGAATAGTATGCATAATTGCTCACCATTAGTTATTGAAATTCTGAAAAAAATATCATGCATTGAGAAATGTATACTTAAGTAGTTTCTTAGGAATTCAAATAGTACCTAAGAGGTTTGCAATAAATTTTTGGTCCAACTTTTCCTGTTACGTTTTAAATATCAAATGGAAAAATAACCGTCTATGCATATAGTCCAAATTAGGGATGCGACAAATGGTTATTTTCAAATAACCGTTATCACAGCGATGTTATTTTCCAATAATCGTTATTCTAAATAGTTATCGTTATTATCGTTCTCGGCGCTTTGGATATGCTCTACATAATAACTATGCGATATATTATAATCAGTTCTTTAGATGGAATAACAAACATTTCGCTGTTGGGATCAGTTACATATAAACACATTTACAGAAAGGAAAACACCAACACACAACTAAATAATGAATGCATATAGAATTATTAACTTATGCACTTTCGATGGTCGATCGAGAATATCTTTTGGATCCTTTCAACAGCAAAATCATACCACGTATATTAGGGATGCATATCTGGCAGTATTTACATGACCTGACAATAAATCCTATATATCTATACGCATCTAGACAAATACATATAGGAATATGTGATCCGCAAAACATAGCTTGGTATCAAATAGAATCCGTAAATCTTTGACAGTCTTGAAACAGGTAAGTTGTTTACTGCGTAAACATGATTTAAAGCATTATTTCGACTGGTATAAGACACTACACTACATGTTTAACGATATCTTATCACGTAATATACCAATTTTAAGTTGTGTTGATATTATTTTGCAACAGTACACAGTCATTTACAGTTTTTGAGGGAACTATATATATTTAAGTTATCGCATCCAAGGAACTTGCAGGCCAATTCCATCAACAGGTAATGCTGAATAATAGCGGCCTGAGGTTCGACCCTTGCGAAACACCAGGAGATACGTCAAACTACACTTGTCATTTCGACAAGTAGGACTTCATCATGCGAATAAAGGATGGACACATACCGATATAGATAAATATAGCTATAATAACACTACAACAAGATACTTAACATATTTGTGCCTACTTATGAATGCGATTTAAAAATGTAAAATAAAATTTTTGTTTTATAAATGAAAAAGATTACAATGCTGAAGGAAAGCCGTGTATCATCTACCTGGAGGCTTCATATTCTGTTACTATATTTACAGGAAGATGAACTGCTAGTATACCTTCTACCATACCTCGTACCAAGAATTCTTGTAACAGTTCATCTGTATATTATACATAATTGATAATTCTTTGCCTTGTGTGAAAAAGGAGAGCAACAGTTTTAGTCGGATTTAGGAACAACTTATTAGCAGAGAAACAAAGAAATGATTTCTCCAACAAAATGTTAGAAAATAGAATTGAGCTCAAAACAGATCCCTGTGGCACCCTCAACATGAAAGGCACACAATCCAATTTATAATCCCCATCTGCTTTGAAAGCAGTAATTTGCACAAACCGTGAACATTTCTAAAGATAAGGAGAAAACCACTGATTAACGATACAACGTACACCATACGCATCCAGATTGTTTAATAAGCGATGATGAGGAACACAGTCGAAGGCAAGACTGAGATCGCAAAAAATTCCAACGGGAAAATCTTTTCCTCCTAGACTTTATTATAAGAGCCAACTACAGCCGACACTGTAGATTTACCCGTATTGGTAAATCTATAATATCAAACCATGCTGTCAGACACTTAATATATTGAAAGTATACAAAAAGGAAGACAGTCTTAAGAGCATACCATAGTCAAACAATCTAGTAATTGCACAGGTCGATAATTTTGTAAAGACTTTTTATCGGCCTTTTTATAAATAGTGGTAATTTATAAGTAAACTTATGCCAAAACGTACGCTAGTCTAGTTGATTATTATTCAAATATAGAAAAAAACTAAATCTATTTTTCACGTATACTTAATGTGATATGATTATTAATCATATTAATACTTTGAATAATGTAAACAGCTACCGGTATAGGAATGCAGATTAACATGAGCAATTTCCAATTGTATAATATTGGAATCATGGAAATAAATATTATTTTCGATTCAGTAGAGAAGCATAAATAGTAAACAACCATTATACATTTACACGTGTGCATTATATGCATGTCCTATTGCTTCTCTACTGAAGTAATCCGACAGATTACTAAATCTATCGTAGAGAAAACCAGCACACGCACAGATAAGTATGCATACATGCCTAGATATTTTACCTCATGCAGTGATTAAGAAAATACATTATATCCTATATAATTATCGCCTATAATTTAAAACTCCGAACTCGGTACATTTTGTAACAGATCCCCAAATCATAACTTCAAATGATCGGGGTAATATTTTTTCTTCTATTTACGAAAACTACGCGCGTTGCCATCAGCAGGTGTTCACATAAAATGCCACAATAAAAATAAATCTGAGGAATAGAATTTCAATTTATTCTACGTACAGCCGAGGGCATATGGAATACATGTGTTCTTGTAATCCCTATTCCCATGGCTTCCAACGAGCCGAGCCGGTACTGAACCTCCTCTATACTTGGGTATAGAGAGGCGTAGCGTTCGAGCGGCGCGTCTGCTGCTTCGCTTCCAGAGCTTGGTGAAAAAAAACTAATGGCTTTCGAATAAGTTGCAGTAAGATGCACATTGCGGTACTAAATCAATTGGCAAAAAATCGTGTGCGTGTGTGGTAAGTAAACTTTGTGATTTTTTCTGTAATAAATTTTATCATTATTTACATTGCCACATAGATCGAACTACATACTTCAGTTTAATAAACAGTTTCAATTGGCTAATTTGCGGTAGTGTTATGTTTTTTTTATGTTAGCAATTTGTACTCAATTCTTTACTTACATATGTTTTCTTAAATGGAACAACTGTATATTATTACAGATTTCGATTAAGCTCATGCCACACACTTCCAATGTACAATTTCATTGAATTATGCAGCGTGTTTGACAATTTTGTATGAAAATCACTATGATTTCAAGGTCCTGTACACTGCGAACTGCAAACTCTGAAAAGAAATTTTTACGTGCATAGATTTTTGATATTAGGCCAGTTTTATAGAAAAGTGACATTGTTCGAAAATTGTTAAAACTAAATACAAGACGAGTCAAAACTCAAATACATTAATTTTACAATTATTTTTAACGAATCAGCCTGTATTTTATGTCATAATTAGAAAGAACACTTTAGTTACTTTCATTTTTAGAAAATAATGAATTTAGGTATAGAGAGTAAGTAATAAAAATGAAAGTACCTAAACCGTTCTTTCTTTTTACAATATATAAAATACAGGCTGATCCATTTAAAATAATTGAAAAAGTATGTATTTGAGTTTTGACTCGCCCTGTATTCAATTTTCACAATTTAGAAAAATGTCACTTTGCTATAAAACTGGCCGAATAGCAAAAATCTATGCATGTAAAAAAGAAATTACACACTGTATCTTTTACTTGAACTCACAATGATTTTCATATAAAATTAACCATAACTCCTGAAACAATGAAATTGTACATTGGGAGTGCGAGGCATGAGCTTAATCTAAATCTGAAACAATATACAACGTGTTTCGTTTAAGAAAACATATGTTTGGTTCATCCTGGTGATATGAAACCCTCTGTATATATGAGAATAATTTTACAATGTTAAGTTTAAGATAAGTCTATAATCTACGTACATAACTTTTTTTGATATCTTATACGATAACTGATATATCCAGCTTTGCTACACTAATGCGTCACCTTGTATGTGCCTAGGAAGTCATGTCATCTGAGATTAAAATTTGAAAGAAAAATAATGATTACCAAGATTTCATCTAGGTAGATTTTATTGAGTAGTCGATATCTAATGGGGTCCATTGCTGTGTGTATATTTTTTATAGATATATTTTCTTTATTACAATTACCATAAAAGTCATTAATAAATATACAGAAGAATCCACTAATAATAATTGAATAAAACATTTCAGAGACCCTATAAATATTAATATCAACAAGGGAGAATGTAAAGAACAAGCAACTAACTACAGCTCAATTTACGTCACAGTAGCAAAATTCCCGATTGTGTATTACGCTCTATCTAATAAATGAGTTTCTAAAATTTTAACAATTTTTTGATTGAAAAACTTTTTAATCGCTCTAGTAACGCGTTATATATTTTTGCCCTGCAGAAGTCTTGGTTTGTTTGTGTGGGCTGCACGCTATGGTATGATGTTTTAAGTAGGGACCAAGAGCGCGAATCACAATTATGAGAGTTACCATCTCCGCCAATGCTCTTTGTGTACAATTGGTAAGGTAAGTATTTTCTTGTCAGCAAATACTTTCTTGCAGGACTCATCAGTTTTCACGCTGCGCAAGGTTCGTACAGAACCTTGTTGGAGTAAAAAGGTATGTTTTGTCTCAGCAGACCTTCCTCAGAACTGAATTCCATATGCGACAACACGATGAAAATTTGCAAAGTACGTTGTTCTTGTAGCAAAACGCGTCTACTTAGCACATTATGCAATATCATTTATGTACATAATCTATAGAAGTGGTGCCAATACTGATACCTGCGGTGCGCCCTGCTTATTAGCAACTTTACAGACCTGCAATCATCCATATAAACGTAATCCTGTCTACCGCTGCGACACGATGAGTGCAGGTGTTGACTGTTGCCTCTTATACCGTAATGCTAGAGTTAGTCCATCAGCATGTTTTGGTTAACTGTAACAAAAGCTTTACTGAAATCACAACATGCCAAACCAACGTACTATTCCTGATCCAGCACATGCAATACCGTATTCATCGCCTAATCGATTTCTGTCACAGTGGATTTGCCTTTAGGATATAAATGTTGCGCATTACCGATGGAATTGTTCTTATCGAAAAAACATTTAGTCTATTTACAATTACCAGCTCAAAATCTTGGCAAAAATGGATATATAGTTTCCTGAATCAATGGTTTCTCCTTTTTTGTATACTGGCAAATCTTTAGGAGTTCTTAGTTCTTTGAGAAATGCACCCTCAGTTGTATACTCGTTGATAATTGTTACCATAGGGTCCACGGTGCTCGAAAGTATAGTTTTGTAGAGAAACAATAATAATCTTGAGTGCCCTTGGTTTTACTTTTGATATCATTTCAGTCGTTTGGCGTCACTGGACTAAAGTACTTACTTACATGCAGTTACTTGGAGTGGTGTGATCGATGACCCTGGGTCATCGATCGCGCCTTTCACCTCGGCCACTTGGTCCTATTGTGGAGCGGATGGCATCCTAAAGTTCATCCAACAAGTCCAGGCCCTTGAGGTAGCTCGGAATCTTGTTGTATGAAGAATTGTTTAGGTCAGCTAGGGTAGTAATGTGCCTTCCAAAAATGGAGTACCTGATGCGGGTGGCCGCCGGACATTGGCACATAACGTGCTCTACTGTTTCTTCGTCCTCCATACAGAGCTGGCATTCGGTTTCTTCAGATAATCCAATTCTGTATAGGTGTTTCCTGAGTTTACAGTGGCCTGTAAACACAGAAGTAATTATTTTAATCCTTTTACGATCAAGTTTTAGTAATTCTCCGGTTTTGACATGATTCGGTGAATACACTCCTTCGCATGTACCAAACCAGGAGAACTGCTTCAAGATTGGAGTACTTTCTGTTTTAACCCGAAGCAAATTTGGCTATCGAAATTGATATGCCAATTGCCGGTTCTGGACCCCGGAAACATCACCCTCTTTTGCAAGGGCGTCGGCTGCCTCATTACCTTGAATGAGAGGGGCCCAGATTAGGGTTAGTTTGTTTTACGCCCCTATTATGTTCAGAATAGTTTTACAGCTCCAGATCAGTTTAGAGTGGCATTTGTGCGCCTCCAATGCTTTC
>JARFOC010065619.1:0-17102 GCA_031763485.1 Osmoderma eremita | reverse complement strand
CAATTTATAATGTGTTGTGGTTTAGTTTTTAGCTTATTTCAATGCACTGCTATTTTTTCGCACACAGCTGTATATTCTATTATAAATAGAAGTTTCATATTCGATAGTGTTTTTAGTTTTAAATTTAATATTGTTTATTAAAATGCTTATTTTATTGAGTATATACTCCCACCAACACTGACGAGAATCATGTTTCGGACAAGTTGATAAGAAGCAACTCAATTCAAAACTAATCGCGGTTAGATCATACACTTTACGCTCCAATGCGTTCCAATATATAATCTAGAGTCTAGAAGAGCATAGAGGTCTTTGCACGCACCAAGTTTTTTCTCTCTAAATCGAACGGCTCGCAATCATTTTTTGCATTTAGAGACGCAGACGGCGTCCGATCATACAAGACAAACCGACTGTAGCAGCGAATATACCTTTTGCCCGGCTATGACGTTTATTTGCAGTGGGGGACGTCGGGCATAGCTCTGGCACTGGTTCAAGCGGCAACATCCATTCGGAACTAGTCGGCCGCGCGTTGTTACGGTCAGTGGAAGTTGTACGATTTTTCCAACAATTTTTACTTCATTGCACAAAACATTAACTGCGGTTTTTCACTTGCCGGCATATTTTTGCAGCAGTGCGCTACGAAAATCCAAACTGTTCCTCGATACGAAAACGTATCGTTCTATGTAAACTTTTGAAGCATTCAGTGTATATTTTTTTTAATGAAGTGACAAGTTGCACTGGGAATTTTTCTACGTTTTTTGTCGCTGTATTCGCCGTTAAAAGTGGACGTGGAAAATTTACTTGGATTTGCCCGTTTAACAGGTGAGTTTAATAGATTTTATTTATAATTTCTTGCATCTAGATATCTACTTATTTAGGATTTTAAAATTCAGAATTTATGCTCACTCAAAACGCCACCTCTTATTTTTGTGTGCATTGTCTCTCTATTTTTGCGTCTTCTTGACCCATTTTACTTTTTGCAAAGCGAAAAATCGAGGGAGACGTGCGACCTTGGTACGGCTACGTACGTACAACAGGACAGAACGCTGTTTCGCACTTTTCTCACCTACATATTTAATGGGAAGATATAGCTCGTCCTGTCTGCGATTCACTCATCGGTGACGTTAAAGGTCATAGCGACATCCAAACATCACCACATCGCTCTAAACACGTGTGTAATAATTTTCGCTTTTGGCTTTTGGCGGAGGCGTACATACATATTTGTTTAAATTTAAAATGTCGCGTTACCAACGATGAATGGGTTATAAAAATGGATTTAATTATTGCTTACGGTGCGGCGTGCGCAACTGAAACACAATACGTACCACATACATTTATAACTACTAAATATCCTGCTTCAAATATGCATGGAGATTTATTTAGGCGTTCTTTTTTATATTTACAACAAATGAAAACCAATTTGTGATATCAAAAACTAGGAGTTATACCCAACTGTAAAGTGAGTAACTTTAATAATTAATTTATAATTTAATTTTATAATGTAATATATAATTTAATTACTTTATTTTATTAAAAAAACATTTTTGCTTCTTCAAATGATATAATAATACTACATAATATAGGAATATAATCTTTATTCAGCAAATAAAAAAAGTAACACCAATGTCGGAGATTTCTGCGTTTTTTAGTTTGTTCCTTTATTCTCAGCAATTCTCATCTGCCCATGTGAAATCTCATCTGAATTAATTCCGATATCTTAATCGTGTCCATTAGCATAAAAAAAACTCTAAGAACGCTTGGAAATGTAGACGTGTGAAAAGATTTGCAAGTTTCACTTCAGACATACATACAGTACATCGGGCAGCTGACTAGAATCTATTTGCAAATATTTAGAGGTTAATTTAATATTATTATCTAAATTTTTCGTAGCCTATTACCTTGATTGTAACACTATATTTAATGCAAAACTTAGGATGAGTTTTGTATTACCATATCATCTTTCCTATCAAATTTGTGTATCTTATATTCCACGCACATATGTAAATCCATTAATTTCATTATGAACGTGTCATGCAGATGAAAATATCCTAGTAGCGAAATATACAATCGGATAAGCATCTCCTTAAAGGCCATTTGTCGATCAAATCCCTTGACGGATTTTGTAATAGGCGGCGCTTTTTTTGAAACAATTTCGGAGATCACTGATAATTTTAATCACATGCTTACTCCACAAACGACTTCGTGACTTGTCAGAAAACATGTCCTCATCATAAGAATTATATACATTTCACATTGATAATTGGAGTAATAATAATACTAATCCACGTCATATAGTAAGTTATATGAATGTTAGGTTTCGTAATTTAATTATAACATTTAGAATTAATACAGTCCAACATGCAACGCTTGCTTGTGATGAATTTTCTTTTTGCTGCATATATGGTTAACAACACACTAAATTTTAGTGGTGTCGATATGTTATCGTCATTACTGTAACGTTCCTGACATGTAATTAGTTTCCAAGTGGCGGTGGCCGTACGAAAAAAGCCTAAATGGGTGTGGGTGCCTACTTTATATAATTTCTTTTTCCTTTGGTAGAAAAATGTAGGTCAGGTTATGATGTATATGACAGTTACGATTTCCATTATTACAATAGAAAGGTTTTTACTATTTACGACAGTTGTTCTTCGTGAGGAATGCGTTTTAGCTGTTTCGGAATGAATTATAGCGTTTTTTAATAGTTTTCCGTGCCTTGGTTTTCAGCGGTGTGTGCCGGAGTATAGTTTTATGAGCTGCAAAGGCATGCAAGTCCAGTGGAAATGATTTAGAAAACGTTTAGTTCACAGAAGAAAAAAAATTTGCCAAATATTTTATCCCTAAAATTCCCGCGACTGAATTTTAACACATTTGCTCTACTTTATCCAATACATTTTTGATATATTTGTATGGAGTGTAACATAAATATCATTGGCATCTATTGTTTGTGTCAATTTTGTAAGGCATTATTAGAAGATCTCAAGTTGCATGTTTGATCAAAGAATACACCTCAAACCAATTCGGAGTTAAATGTCCCCAATTAACCATAATTTTATATTTATTGCTTAGTTATGTTTATAGACCTACCAAAGGCAATCGTTTTAGTGCAACATAACATTCTCCTTTAAAAGCCAAAAATTTTGAACGAAAGTAAAGAAAGCATGAAATCAACAGGTTTGTATTTTAACATTGGAGTACTCCCAATTTCTGTTTTGGGTCCTACTCTATTTGCAATATATATTAATGACATCAGCAAATTAATCACCGCCACAATAGATTACTACCTACGCCGATTATATTAGCTATATTACTAATTCCAAGAGTATGTCCGTTTTGTTAGATAAGGATATCTATAATGCGATTAGCGCATGGATGCGATTTAACCACATCATTATAAACACGGATAAAACAAAATTTCTTCGTTTTCATTTTTGTAGCAAAACAGGTCCCATTAAGGAAGAATGGTAACATTTGGAGTATTGATTTTGCAACTAGAATTTTAGGTTTAAAGTCAACATTTAAATTGGTCTCCCCGTGTCGGAAACTTTAAAAACATTTAGCAGGCCCTTACGAGAGGAAAACAGTTATGACATATTCTAATTTCTTAGCATGTACCTATGTATTATGGCAAGAGTCAAGCAGAGTTTTTTTTTAATACAGAAGAGAGCTATTAGAAATATTAATTATCAAGATTCATCTAGACATACTTTTTAGTATAATTCACTTTTTACCTTTTATAATTTATACGACTTTATGATATGTTTTTAAGCATAAAGAAGAATTTTCTATAAAAATTATTTCCCCGCACTAATAAAATTACCTTCTACCTCCCATACAGAGGAAAGCAATATTTCAGAAAAGTCTTTATTACACATAAGGTTTATGTAGCCATTGGTATTTTTATTAAAAAAAAAAAAAATCAAAACCGTTTCAAATTTTAACTTATTAAAAAAAAATTTCAAATATTTACTATAGAAATTTGTGTCTACTGTGGCCTCTAGGTCCTATTGTAGAGCGGGTGGCATCCTAGTGTTCATCAAACAAGTTCAGGTCCTCAAGGTAGCTCAGAGTTTTGTTCAACGACGTCTCTCTCTCAGGTCAACTAGGGAAGTAACTGCCTGCTCAAAGATTCAGTACCCGATTCGAGTGGTCGCAGGACAATGGTACATAACATGCTCTACCGTATCTTCGTCCCCCAGAAGTAATTATTTTGGACTTGATTTGATAAAATACACATCTTCGCATGTACCATACCAGCAGAATACCAATACTAATACCAATACCAGATACTAATTTGTTATTTCGCTGGTTTCTAAGTTTATATACAGTTGCAGGTTCTGGATCCTGGTAACATCATTGCGGCATACATTTTTGCCAGGGCGTCCACTATCTCATTGCCTTAAGTGAGGGAGTGGTATGTAATACTTCGCATGAAAAGTAGTACCGATGTATTACATATTTAAAATGAATGAATACTTTATATTTCATCTTTCTGTCCTATTTATTATTTGTTTCTTTCAATTAGGCAGTTGTTGGTATATTTTATTTTTGCTAGAAACAAACGAAAACAAAATCTTGAAAGTTATCATGCTATTTTCACCCTTATTTAGACAGTTCATAGGAATCCTTCGAATAATCCCTTCTTGAAATTTAAATGGCGCTTTTTTAATTTGAATTGAATGCACTTTTCCTTAGTTCTTACCAACCAATCGAAAAGCTAGTTTTCCTATCACGCATTGATCACACATTTTTTGTAGTCCACCTGTTCGGTGAATAAAGTATTCAGTTAGCTTACCGCACGATAACTAAGAGGGACTATTTTAGTAATAAGTTATAAGAATACATTTAATTAAATTTTCATGTTAAACCTTATTATTATAATTGATTTGTCTTTTTGCCATAATTAATTAACATTGCTTTGCTTTTGACAGTATCTCATACGTTTTTGTATACTTTTGTATACTATTCTGTGTAAATTGTGAAAATATATATATATTGTATTATACATATATCTATGCGTGTCATTTCATTTGCAACTTTGTAATAACTTTATATTTTAATTTTAAACCTCCTTCTTAAAAAATAAGTTAGTTAAATATCATATTTGAATTGAAACAGAACAAAGTACCTACTTAGGTCATTGTTTTGTGAATGGCAACATCCTTTTCAATTTGCATATTAATAATTAAGCATACATACATATGTGTTACTGCATAGGACATGGGTAATTATTTACGAAGCACAGATCGAATGTGAATATCAATAAACACTACTCGTTCTAAAAAATATAATAGCATAAGTTAGTACGTGGTAGTGTAGACACATGGTGCCTGTGTATGTTATTTTTATTACTAATTAAAATAGTTTATGACGAATTGTTATAAAGCTGCGCTATTAAGTGACATAATATACAAAAGATCGCATATGCGTGTATACTGTACGTACATGCACACATTTGTGTATTGATGTCTTTCGTTTCTAAGCGCTTTACTAATAAACATTGCGTGAGAAACTATTCTAATTATAAAGGCACTTCTAGAACCCATGTTCGCGGGATTGTATTAAGTGAAGTTAAGTAATTTCTTTATCCGGTTAAATGTTAATGCGGCAATTTGAAAATGTTGCAAGAATTGTTCGAATTTTGCCTTTTCTATCTTTTGTTCTTGGTAAAAGAAAATAGAAAATAATAGACCTCTTGTCAGTTCAATTAATTCACCTTTGTATGTATGTATTAGTAGCTTCCCAACGTATTAAAAAAAATCTTTCAAGAATAGAAAAAATCATATGAATTAATTCATAGTTGAAAATCTTCATATACCCCCAGAATATATTTTTGTGTCGTTGGATGTACAATCTCTTTTTACTAACATACCCAAAAATTTATTGCTTGAAGAAGTTAGAAGTAGATGTTCTGAAATAGAGACTCAAACGGGTATTGGAAGATGTTGAAATATATTTTAATTCCAGATATTTTAAACATAATGAAAAATTTTATAAACTTAACGGTACTATATAAATTATTTAACTTAACGACAAGTACATAAATTAGTATTTGTATAATAGAATAAATAAATTAGTTATAATAGTAATATATAATAATATATATACAATATTACCCAACAGTACAATAACTATTTACAGGATAACATGGAACAATCTTAAAAGTAGTGCAAATAATGAAATTACAAGTTTATTATACTTGAAATTTAAAAAAAAATTAAATGTAAACATGAAAGTAACCTAGAGGAATGGATCTGGATAGAAATTGCTAATATTTCGTACCATATGTGATACTGGAGCTTTGCGTAGTACACTTGTTTCAAATCTCGGTGGACGGAAGGTTTCCACAGATCGAATATTATATTCCTGTACAACGAGCTGTAGCTGTGATAGCAGGTACGCGCAGTCGATTTTATCATGTAGTCTGAACCACTTGGCGGGTAAATGCCATCCAACTTAAAAGACAGATATTTGAGAAATCTTTTTTGTACCCGCTCCAATGTTAGATTCGGGTAAGTAAATATAGGGTACCACACTACTGAGGCATACTCCATCTTACTCCTCACCAGTGCAGTATACCGCCTTCAGTGATGCTATATTATGAATCAGAAAACCCAGCAGTCTATTAGCTTCACTGCAAACTGAGTGTATATGCTGTGTAAAATTGAGTTGGCTGGCAAACATTACAAATCTAAGGGCCCTATCTTCGCTAACTATACTATTAACAACGTAGGCTTATCACGAAAAAGTGATGGACCTGGGCACTTTTTCGTGATAAGCCTACGTTGTTAATAGTATAGTTAGCGAAGATAGGACCCTTAGATTTAGTATATAACACAACGAAGCATTTCTCAGTATTGAGTTTTAAACCATTTCCCACACACCAATTATGCACAAAAGTGAGGCTGTTTTGCAGACTGCGAATATCGACATATCTGTTAACGCTTCTGTAGATTTTTAGGTCATCTACATATGCCAGAACGTCACAATTCAGCGATAATAACAAATTATTAATAAAGATGTTCAACAGTAGAGATCCTAGGTTGGAGCCTTGTGGTACACCAGTCCAGACTTTCAACATCCCGGAAGAATAACCGTTGTAACTGACATAATTGTATCTATTCTCAAGATAAGACTCGATGATCTTCATTATCCCGCCAGAAAAACCAAAATACGCCGACTTTTTTTTATTAATAACGCATGATAAATTACATCGAATGCTTTTGATAGATCTGTGTATACAACGTCCACTTGTTGTCTGTTATCTATAGCTGTACTTATAAACTGCGCAATATTAGCTAAATTAGTAATTATTGATCTCCCAGTGACGAAACCATGCTGATATGAAGATAAATAAGGCTTTACATTTTTTTAAAATTTCAATGAAGAGAAGGTGTTCAAACATATTTGCAAAATTAGGTAAAATACAAATCGGTGTATAATTAATGATATTTGTCTGGTCACCTTTTTTGAAAACTGGTGTTACCCGGCCTACTTTCCATAATTCTGGGCAATTATTGGTATGTATACATAAATTAGAGATTAGGAGGTTTAGCCAGAATGGTTGCACACGTATGAATTAACGTACTGGGAATCCCGTCGTGACCAGGGGTATTCTTGGACTTCAAACATCTGATACTTTTCAAAACATCCACCTCAGAGAAAAAGCCTACGTGAAAGTAATTTGCAAAGCTAAAGGGCAAATCCTGTCTGATTTTCAGCGGCCCTGACAGAAATATTTCAGAGGAATGATTGGCGAAAGCCTGTACAATATTTTCGGGTCCTTCCAACATGTGACTATCATAATACATCTTCACAGGGACTCTTGTCGTTTTACGTTTGCTGTTTACATACTGCCAAAAATTCTTGGGATCTTTAATAATATCATTTTCTGCTTTTACTATGAAGCTTAGGAAGTTATGAGAAATGTAGTATACAAGATTGCGTGTGTGTAAACATTGTATTATGTTGGAGAAGCTTCTCAACAATTAAAAGAGCTTATTCAACAACATAAGTATGAAAGTAACAATTCTTAAAAGCGTTTTTCGAACAAAATTAAAAATTTAAAAAATTGCTCTTAATCCCTGATTAACTTGAACCTGATCGCTTTAATATATTTATTAATAGTTATCCAAATGTTTTTAACTTATTGTACTCTATTACCATAGGTAAATGTTTGATTTTCAATTTTTGGAAAACAGTTTTTAATTATCAAATTACTAATTTGAGTCTGAGGAAGGTAAATGTTCTCTACCGAAACGTAGTACAATTGCTGAAGTACGAGTACTCAATATATCAGCCGTTTTGTTTTCTTTCTTTATTGTCATCATTCGGGGGTTTCTTCAGAATAATTAAATGAAATATATGTACTAGAAAATCCTGATTGTGTATTTGGAACCTGTTGAGTGTTTTTGGAATTATCAGAGCTGCTTTTTTTAGACAGACCGTAAACTACATATTTCCATAATGAGGTTTTTAATTTAGAAAGGTAATTCATTATCACTAATTGTCCATAAGTGTAATAATAAATAGTGAGATAAAAAGATACCCAACAACGTATGGGGCATTATCCTTCTAATGTTTACATTATAATTCTTTCTTTCTCGTAGTAGATGTAGTCGTGACTAACAGCATACAAACTGAATCGCTTATTTTGCATTTTTCTAATTAACACACTTTTTCCCAACAAATTTTCCGGCCTCGCTGAATCTTTTAATTTTACGTCCTGCTTTTTTAATGACACCTTTCCATATTTGCCCATTCATAATATTATTCACGGCGGATACTTTTAGAAGTTGCTTTCTCACATCTCCTTTTTTTTTTGACTCGCATATTGGCTATTGGAAATCGAAAACTTTATATTATAATAACAAGGCTATAATTTATTCCTAAGTTATTGCCCGATGCAAATAGCATTTAATTTATTATATTGTCCGAGTCTTTAATTCGGTTGTCGGAGGAAAAATGAAAGTTTGCCGACACACCAGAAAGGTGGCGAGGCATCAACAGGACGAGAAAAAAAAAAGAAGACGAAGAGTATAATTATGGTTAATATATTAAATGAAAATTAAGTACCTGTGTGCAAGCTGGTAATTTATCTTTATTTTTCATTGTCAGATCGTTGCTCGAAGATTTTTAGGTATGCGGGAGAGCGAATTCCAAAAAAAAGCTAATGTCGATTAGTTGATTGCCTTGGTGAAATAGCTGTAATGGAGAAAGGCGTTCGTTGTAGAAATTTGTAAATAATATCAACAAATACTTTCTAATGTTTATACTATACATTAGATGCTTCTGATTAAATTAAAAACTTCTTATAAAGTAAATGTCAAGTCAATCAGTTCATAATTGGAAACGAGAATGAATGAAATTTATTTTATTGACCGGTTAAATCAACATACTCCCCACCGAACTGTATATATTGCTATGATCTTATGCGGCATCTTACGGAGATTCGCAAATTCATCGTTATCATGTTAGGGTCGTGTGCCAGGAACGCTGTCAAATTGTTTATCATCAGGGTTAATTAAATACGCGCAGGACTGCCACCTATACGATTGGTTTTTGAATTTGATATTAGAGATTTCATTAATATCCGAGACTCAATCGGTAAAGACGGTCTCTGTTTTGTAGGGAGTAACGGCAATATGAGTCCAGCCAGCGATAATTAATGGGCATAAGAGATGTTACTAAATCAAAGAATACTTTATTGTTTTTATATCTTGTAAATTAACATAAACAACCACACAACACCACACAATAGTAGGGTTTTGAAGAAGTTTCACACACCACATCGCTGATCTACCAGACGCGCCAGTGGATTTGTCCGAGCTCAAGTTGCCACCATAGAGTCTAGAGGGCGCCCAGGAAGGCCGTATGCTGCTAGTATAGTTTGGAAACCGTTCGACAATGCAGTTACATCGCGGTACAGCACATAGTAATAAATTGGTGTGGAAGTGATGACAGGGATATCTGAGATGGTAACGGGACCAACGGATTAAATGAAAATAAACAAATTGAGAAGTCACAAATGAAAAGTCTGTCAGTGAAATTAAGAATACGAGTGCTGAAAAAGGGATGATTTGAAAAGTATAGTGGAAGAAGATCTGGAAGGAATACAACGAGTGACGAGGATGCAGGCAGACAGAAGTGGGTGGTACACATCTTACATGCATACACAAGTTATATTAGATAAGGTATTTGATAAATGTATTTATTCGTTTAATTTTAAGTTAAAAAATACCCCTTACCACCTTGTTGAGTAAAGAATTCTGAATACGCATTTCGGCAACATCCTCAGCAGAAAACCACAAAGGCAAAATGTAATGTCCAAGCGTAGCACTCCAAGAGTTGCCTCCTTAGTTGCCGAAATGCGTATTCAGAGTTCTTTACTCAACAAGGTGGTAAGCGGTATTTTTTAACTTAAATTTATTTTAAGCCACCGTATCCTATACCTAACCTACAACGTATTTATTCGTTACAATTATATGTTCGTGTTATTATTATGGTAGCATTGCGAAATTATATTTTCAAGCACATCTTTAGGTTTTTCGGTATTATTTAAATAGGTTACAATTTTTTGATTAAGTCATTATAATTCAAATTAGCAAGTATCAGTTAATTGTTGTTCAGAAGTTGCCCGGTTTGTGTCAGCTTGACATAAATAAAAAGAATCCAAATTTATTATTATTAAAATTCATTAGAAATAAAATTTAGCCTTTTGAAACATTGCAATATATTATTATTAATAATTTTGGTAAGAAGTAAAACGGGTATGCGGTCTGTGACAATATAAAGTCAAATTCTTTCGTTCAAATTCTCAATATTTCCTTCTATATTTTCAAACTTCATCAGGAGATTATTACAGGACATTTTGACATAATATAAACAGAAAAAATGATATTTAAAATTATATTACTGACATTAGTATGAGCATTCAAGGTGCATTGTAAAAAATTACAATAAACTCTTATTCGCAAAATAAGCCCTTACAACTAATTTACGAAACGAAATCTTAGTTTTAAAAAATAAAAGCTAGCAAAAGCATGTCGGTGCATGCGACTTTTTGGAACCTAATCCAACTGAACAATCAGCTTAGTTCAAAGACTAGTTCAGAAGAAAGGAATTTCTGATATACAGAACTATTTTGAAACCCGTCTGGAGATGGAATCCAGCTTTAGAGCTGGGATTAATAAGATTTTCGATGCTCAGAGTTGTGTTAGTGTTTTTACAACTCTAGTTTCAAGTAATATACTTGTAATTATCGTCTTTATTGCCGAATAGTATGAAGTAGTAAGGATAATTAATAAGATTACAATTGTATGACGCAATTAAGTAAATGAACAATAGCTTCCCGGAAAATAAAAAAAGCAAAAGATAACTTTAACTATATTATAATTATTAAATAATAATACGTTATATAAGTAATAATTGTGGTTAGATCTATGACTTGTCTCTGGACATTACCTGGGAACATTTACGACTAGTAATTCTCGCAACGAGGTTCTACGTAAAAGGTACCTAACAAGGATTGATTATGGAACCCTCTAGGGGATAGGTCTTCGACCGCAGATACTTTAGAAAATTTAATTACCCCTGGCACGAGAAATATGGTTTGGAGATGTGCAAAAAGTAATGTAAAGCATGATAACATTAAGGAAATGCAAATAATAGATGTAGGCAATGGAGGAGAATCAACAGAAGCCTTTAGTACAAAAAGCCAGCTTCACCCATCCTAAGGTGAAGAAAACGTGGAAGATACAGAATGATACAGAAGCAATAAAGTGGATGAAGGAGCAACATGGAACTACTTGGAAATAAAGTAATCGCATTAGAAATTAAATATTGATAATGTGGTTGTAGCCTAATATGGCAGAAGCAATTATAACAATAAAACGGTGAGAATTGTTAGATCCAATCGTTAATGCCTCCTTCAAACATGCCCATATTCAAGTTAATATTTGTTTGCATTAATTCCGCTTATTTTTAATCTTTACATTTTTGGTTAATGTTCAATACTGCAAAGACGATTGAAATAAACTTCTCTGAGTAGGAAAGAATCATAAGTATTCCAAATATGGCTATTTATGTAGAAAGTTAAATATATTGAAAAGGTCTGCATGATGGTGCAAAATAGGTTAAATATCTAATTCGACTATTAAGTCATTTTCACCACAAAGATTACAAGTGTTAAATAGTCTGGAACGGTGAGCTACTTGACGAAACAAATACTCGTAAATTAAGAAAATCAAAGCTTTTATCAAGTCGAATTGAGTAAATGGAGTAATGTAACTTAGGGAAAAAAGTGAACAGAACTGCACATGATTTGCAGCTATTTCTTTGCGCAATGGTACTGCCCGTTCGTATGTAATTAGTTTCAAAACTTTCTTATTCTTCTTATTATTACAGTTACACAAACTGTTATGGTGTTATTTGGAGTAAATTAGACCTAATATAATAATGTCGGTTTTTTAATCTTTGCTGGATGAAATTCAATATTGAAGCATAAATTATATAGATTGCCTAAGAACTGTACAATACACAATTAAATATGTAACTCAATCGGTTGTTCTTAAAACCTGGCAGGTATGAGTTTCTTCATTGCGCATATTTTTAAATAATTTTATTTTTTTGGTTGTACTAGAAAAAAGGTAATCAAAAATTAGAAAAAGAAATGCTCTACGTTTATTTATTGAAATAAATTAACAGTGCGACTCGAGAAGAATGATATTCATAGTTCATACATTTTTTTTACTGTTTAATAAAACTTCAACGATAATAAATGACTTTTGTCCATCGAAATAAAAAAAGGCATCTGAAGGTTTAAATCGCAGCGAGTAATTAATACTCCTATTTGGAACGTTTCACAGTTGGATATCACTGCATAATATATACATATTTTTTAATTTGTGTATTACATTTACTTGTAAATTAAGATACATTTTCACAAGTTACCATTTATGTATATATGCACATATGTAAATAGTTGCTCAGTAATTAGGGGAAATGCATTATATTTAGTTTATTTTTAATCAGATTGAGTGATTCATAATAACCTAGAATGTACTGCACAACAACGTCCTTCTTTCGAATACTTACATATTTATTATACTAGACAGGACATATTCTTTATTATATTACAATTCAATCTACTAACTGCATAGATGTAGTTGAATGTTTTTTGCATGTATGGAGAATCAAAATATAGGAAATTCGTATAATTTGGCCCCAAAAACCATTATTAGGAATACTTACTATTTAGCAAAACACTTCTCATTTTTTCTTTTTTTTTTCGTTGTCAGGAAACATTGCATCTCGATAGAGTCACTTATGTAAAGTAAAATTCTTTTGCTTTTTATTAAATGGCAGTAGTAAATCTTTTGTTATCTAGAATTTAATTTATATTTGTCTCAATGATCATTTATTCAGAAAAATATTTTAGTAAACCCTAGAACCTAAAGCACACACATTTGGTTTTAATTTTCTTATTTTGGTAGTTTATTAAATATTTACATCTTCAAGAAATTTGTTATTATTTATAGCAACCACAGGGGGGGGGGACAATAAATGTGTATGGTGATTACAAACCACCTCCTAATAATAATAACACTGGTTAACAAGATTTTTGTCCCAAGCACAAAAATGTCTGATTCCCATATACTTTTGCATGTTGAAATCAATTATGTTTTCAGAATTTCTCTATCGCCCTTTGTTTTTATGTTCCAGGATATTCGCTTATCCACCTAAAATATGCGTGCATAGATACGTAGTATAAGAGAACATGTCTTGACGTTATTTCAGTTATCGGCTAGAGCTCGAAAGTGATCTAGCAGCATGCAATTGTTAATGTTTAAACATGTCTTGACGTGTGAAGACCTGCAGTTCCCGTTCCTAGATAGCATCTCTTTTTATTTCAGTTGTTTCAGTTGTCGGCTAGAGCTCGGTGAATGAACGTATACGCTGACGTTGTTAACGTTTTAAAGGGTGTTGCGTTGTGGTGCGTTCAAGCTATTGTAGTGAAACCACGAACATTTGATCACCTGTAAAAATGTCAAGAAAATGTGTAAACCAACCGAACTCTTTTTGCTACATTTGCGGCGAATTGACAATATAAATATCAAAAACGTTCTTTCACACCTCTCCTTAGAAAGTGCTATGAGCAGTATTTCAAGTGTAAAGTAGGTGATGAAGACAAAAGCTGGGTTCGCCATATTTGCTGTGTTACGTGTGTCAGAGACTTTTTACAGCGTGGGCAAAAGGTAAACGACATATGCTTTTTGCTATTCTTATGAACCATCAGATCATATTACCGATTGCTATTTTTGTCTAACAATATAAATGGTATGCCTTCTAAATCCAAACATACTGTAAGATATCCTAATATTCCATCAGTCCTGAGACCAGTACCTCACAGTCAGGAATTATCTGTGCCTAAACCTTTACAAAACACGACACTGAGCGACGAAGAAAGTTCTGATAATGCTAAGGCAAATGGAGCCCTGCTATGTTGGCAGATTATTGCTGGACGCTGAAGAGAGCTGTTTCTGATGCAAAGTACAGGCGAAAGTAATATTTTCCAAGTAAATATACCTTCACTTTGTGCGTAATTTTTCCATGATTTATGCACATATATTATATATTTTCGCAAAATTTCATTGCTTTGTCACTCTGAAACCCTACCTGATGGAAAATGTTTGAAAACAGATATGAAATAAGTGTAAACAGTACTACCAAGTTCAACCACTTTACCTCGTGGGACAAAATAAATCAGAAATTTTGTTGACCAATGTAATTTAGCCAAATGTTTATAGCTTGGCAAATATCTCGTGACACTGATGAGTCAGTTTGCGCATCACAGACAGAACCCGTCGCAATTTTTACGTAATACTATCAACAGTACTGAGAGAGAAAGATGACAAGTATCGCCCTTTCTGCTACTAAACAGGTGCCACGAGATATTTGCCAACCTGTATGTTCTTATTGGAGGTGCGCCTTGCAACAGTCTAGCTGTGTAGGCGTTTTATTTAATATACTTAACAATGCATACCGACTGTCCCAGTCTGAATTCACCAAGATTCATTTTAGAAACACCTGATTTCATGTACTTCCCAACAAGGTATCTTAATAAATGCTGATCCACCCAACTAATTAAGTGTGCTGGGTAAATACTAGGCAATAATTTGCAGACACTGACATGTGCAATGAGATGATTTTAGCGTAGCCCTCGGTGCACATATGTTTTTTTTTGTAAATTTTATTTGTACCGTTATTTAGATTAGCAAAGTAATTGTTTCTAGTTTAAGAAGAATACAATATTGTCTTATTTGAATAAAACTAAAAAATGAGTGTTTTATAGACAGATCAAGATATTTTCTACGTAAAGACAGAAATATTATCGTGTATTTTTGCAATAGTATGACTTACTTTCAAGATCATATTGTGCTTGTAAAATTAATAAGATAGGACAAATGAATGTGTACATGTCATTCAAGATCGTGACTTAATATTTTCCTTTAAATTATATTGTGGGAACCTATAGAAAAGACTTGACATTTGTGTGTAATAAATAAATACGTAATTAATACCTGTCTTAATTCGAACATACCGTAGCAAATCTGTTTTGACCATAAAATGGTAACACGATTTACAGCCACAAAAACCCCATTGTTCCGTGCGCTTACAATCTTCAGCGCGTGAACAGCGCGGATTTTCCACGGATCTCAGCATCTTAACGCACTCACTATGTAGGAGGTGAGAACTTTACTTACCGCCAGACTCATTACTGTTCTCCCAGATACAGTCGCAACAGGAGTCGTCATTCCCGCTCGCAAATTTATGAATTTTTAATCGGCCGCTTTTAATGACGGCCTGTCGCGACGATTATGGACGCAAAAAAAAGAAACCGTGTCAACTTGATTCGTGGAGTTACCGTTAAGGTAGAGGTCACAGGAGGCGGCGCGATTCTTCATTGTGTCACGTCGCTTTTATGAACGGGCCTTTTGTTATGTGGGTTATTTTACCGACACAGCGCGTAGTTAGTAGTCGGTGTCGGACCTCTAATACCCCCGGTATTAATGTGTGTTAGGGTCGGATGCAGTCGTGCGTGAAAGGGTGATGGCTCGGAGAAAATCGTTAGTTTTTTTTTGATTTTTTTCTTCTAGAAGTGTTATTGAATTTTTTTGAAAGGGTGGCTTTGACGGCTATGGGCTTCGTCATTGGACGCATTGTTTGAAGGGTTTTTAACCCATACAAAAGGGGGTTGGTAATCTATTTTGTATCGAATTCTGACGAGGGCTATATCAGATCGAAAGCAACTCTCTCAGTAGCTGTACTTTTTTTACATTCATACATTTACAGTTTTGTTGTATATGTCTGTACTATCTATCGCTCCTTAGACCTATTATCTTTTCATATTCCTTTAATATCTTATGACAATACTGTAAAGCTTATGGCGAGTCTCTCGAATAAATACACCTCTGGTGATCAACTTCCTTCCTATTTCATTAAGGATGTACGGCATGCGTTGGCTACCCCTTTATAATTGATTATTAATCTAGCTGTTTCAACTTGCACATTTCCGGAACTATCGAAACGTCCGAAAATCGTACCAGTATTCAAGAAAGGCTTAAGAACTTCTGTATCTAATTATAGACCAATATCTATTCTTTCCAACTTGGCCAAAATATTTGAGCATTACCTATACACCATCATGTTTTGTCATGTTCGTTATTCGTATATATGTCCCAAACAGCATGGATTCTTCCCGGGTCGGTCAACCACTACGAATCTTCTTGCAGTACGTTTCGCGGACGATGGATCATCGATGTCAGGTTGATGTAATATACACGGATTTGTCACGTGCCTTGGATGCAATAGACCACCAACTGCTACTCGAGAAACTCTTCGTTTGGTTTCGCTCCTTCTTCTCTAAGCTTGATGACATGGTATCTTAATAACCGAAAGAATTATGTTTATTACAAAGACTGGTGCTCTAATGAATACGTCCACGTCTGGTGTCGCCCAGGGATCGAATCTTCCGCTGTTATTTATTTTGTTCATCAATGATCTTGTTTCCTTACCTTGCAATGCTCTGGGATATGCAGATGATCTTA
>JARFOC010065598.1:0-17104 GCA_031763485.1 Osmoderma eremita | reverse complement strand
AAGCAATATGGCGCGGTATTTTGAAATTTTAATGTTCGGACCTCAAACATCAGAACTATTTTAGAACTTGAATTTGAGCTGTCATGCGCACTAGTGCTAGAATTTCAAATTCCAGAACGGTTCTCAAACTGAGGGTCCGAACAAACCTAAAGTACGCCTCTGGTGAATTTAGTTAAACGATGTCGAGGAATATTGTAATTTATTTTATGTCTTGTTGCATGAGTATGTGTTTTGTCATTATCTCTAAATGAAGTTTTATTTTTAAAGTTAAATAAAAGACATTCCTGTATGTATATACCATACAAAGCAAGAAAGCCGTTAGATCTAAAGATAAATCGAAGCGATACACCAAAATTCAAGCCCAGCAGGCCCCCTTCAGCAAAACGAATATGCGTTCAGCCTCGGGAGAGCACTCTCAAAGCAAAATACCATATCGAATTATTGAAACACAGTATGAATGGTATACTGCCCTCCTTGTCGTATAGTCACAGACAGTGCTTAATATTTTCAGCGCGAAGCAAGCGCCACTGAGCCTGCTACACACCTGTTCTACATGGTGGTTCCATTTAAGTTTGTCATCTATACTAACTCCCAAGAAGCGATAGCATCTTGTTAATTTTATATTACTGTCATTTAGAAAAATGTTATCCGGAATGTTTATGCTTTTATTGATTTTAAAGATTATGGAACACGCTTTGTTTTCATTTACTTGTAGGTCATTTTCTATAAATCATTGTTTTACGGAACGATATAAGTCTGTTCCAGCTTCAACTAAAGATGAAAAATTAAATCCACTAAATAGCGAGTTCGTGTCATCTGCATAATTAATAATTTCTTGGCTATCACACGAGACGTTTATGAAAATGTCATTTATGAAAATTAAAAATAAAAGTTGCTCCAATACACTCCCTTGGTGAACACCAATATTCACAGAAAGCGCATCAGAACATGCTACACCAGCAACACTGTCCACTCGCACTGTCTGCCGTCTATCGGTTAAGTATGACTTGAGCCATCCCAACGCTACACCCCTCGCACCATAACACTGAAGTTTCTCGAGCAATGTCGCATATGTGACATAGTATCGAATGCTTTAGTAAGATCTAAAAAGAGACCGCAAACTAAGTTATTTCTTTTCAAATTAGATAATATCCAATTGGTATATAATTTTCCAATTTGTTGCGATCACCTTTTTTGTATGTTGGGGGATTTTGCATGTTTTAAAAGAGTAGAAAATTGTCCATTCATTAACGAAGTGTTAATAAGATGGCAGGTGGCTCCGCGATTGCATAAAAACAACTCTCTATGAGGTGTAACGGAATTTTATCAATTCTTTTAAATCTGAGGTTATTATTAGTTTAAAATAAAAGGAAAATGGATTTTGTTTAATACGTAGAAAATTCGGTCGCTTGGAATTTAAAGCCTCCCCTGACAAAGAGTTAAATAACACGCCAAATTCATTTGCTAAACATTTTGGATCATTTGTGTTTTGTAAACAATTACTAATCTTCCCTAACTCCTTATTTATTATTTGCCACACAGTTCTCGATTTATTTCTTGAGTAAATAAGTTTGGAATCATTAGCTCTTCTTTTAGTGTAAAATACATTTGAATTGAGATTATTATTAATTCCCTGCAAATGCTTATTTGGAATAAAGTTTATTTGCTATTATCACTTTTCCAAATATGAGAATCAGTTACAACAACTACTGATTGTGGGTGGGCTAAGAAAAGTCAAATCAAGCTGAATTTCCCGTCAACTAGAAATTTTGTTCGGTTGGCAAATCAGCTAAGAAGCCACGGGCATCTCAATAAATAGTTCCGTCTGTAACGTATATGATAGTGTGTTACAAAATTTATTTGAATCAACTAAAATAAATAATTACATTATGACCAACTTAAGATAACTAGATTTACTACAATATAAGAAATTCAACTTGTCTTCGTTTCCTTTGACTCAACAGATACATTAGTATCTAATAGGTTATCAAAAAAGAATGTCATTAAAGATAATCAATTACCAACGCAATTATATATGCAAAATCGTCGAACAACCAAATAAATATCTTTCAAAACGTTGCTATTGAGAATATTGTCTTTTTTTTTGTTAATTTTCAGTGTTTTGGTGATGATCTAGAAAAGGCACTAGACGTAGCGTTAGAAACCGGTTACCGCCACATAGATACAGCAGCAAGGTACGGAAATGAAGCTATCATCGGTCGCGTCCTAAAAAGATGGTTCGATTCCGGAAAACTGAAACGCCAAGACGTATTCATAACCACCAAACTAGCACCATCTGGTATGCAACCAGATAACGTGGAGGAACGACTAAAAGAGTCTTTAAACAAACTGCAACTTGACTATGTCGACTTATATTTGATACACTTCCCTATAAGCATAATAGAAACTGGTGATAAACCATATGGTGATCCAAATGTAACTTACTTGGACATTTGGGGGGTAAAAAATTTCAAATAATTCAGATCTCCAATCAAGTTCATATAAATATCGTTGTAGGGTATGGAGAAGGAAGTAGATGCTGGAAGAACCAGAACTATCGGGCTATCGAATTTTAGCGTCAAGAAAATCGATAATATCCTGAAGAATTGCAGGATAAAACCTGCAAATCACCAAATTGAAATGCACGTTTATTTCCAGCAAACGGAACTGGTAGAATTCTGCAAGAAAAATGGAGTTACAATAGTGGCTTATGCTCCTTTGGGCAGTAGCGGATACAATGTGGCAATGAAATCACAGGGACGTCCAGCTAGAGTATTGCCAAATTTATTGACCGATCAAGTCGTTAATAGAATAGCGCAGAAGCACTCCAAGACCCCAGCGCAAGTTCTCATTCGATTTCTCCTGCAAAGTGGTATTTCTCCCATTCCGAAAAGCGTTACACCAAGTAGAGTGAAAGAAAACTTCGGCGTTTTTGATTTCTCTTTGGATGAACAGGATATGTATGACTTGAGAGCACTGGATAAGGGTGAAGATGGAAGAATAGCAGATTTTATAGGATGGGGAAGGTATAAAACATTATTTCTTTTCATTTAGTGTTTTGGATTAGTATAATTTATGTCTGTTCTGTTCCAGGTTGGAAGAGCATCCAGATTTTGAATTTTAATTCGATGTTTTATATTATTTAAAAATAATGTAATTGGCAGATTTTTTGCCAAATAAATGCAACTAGTTTTGTCTAGAAATTTTCCTTTTCTTCCATAACTATGACAAAATTTTAACCAAGTTAACCAGTTTTTATGCAGTACAATCACAAGTATAATTATTATTATTAACGTCATAGTAAAAAATAAAAAATACCCTTACCACCTCGATGAGTGAAGAACTCCTGCATACGCATTTCGGCAACTAAGTTGCCATCCTCAGCCGAATCTACGAAGGAAGATAATGTTAGACGTCGCACTCTGGGAGATTTGCACCACACAGAACACCACTTGAATAACACTACCTTCCGGCTTATAATCTAAGTCTATATATTTTATAATTTACGAATTACATACAAAACAAATAATTCTTTAAATATTCTTTTAGGAAATGCCAAAGATAAAATTGAGGTACATCAGAAATCAGGTATTTATGAAATAAATTGTAAAGAATGTAATATAAAATATATTGGGCAAACAAGACGATCAATTTTAATACGTTTTAAACAGCACATTGCTCATTTTAGAGGAGGTGGACCTGAAAAGTCTAGTGTTGCCCAGCATATTACTGAAACAGGTGACGGTATGGCAACTTAGTTGCCGAAATACGTATCCAGGAGTTCTTCACTCTCTTCACTCTTTTTATTTTTTACTATTTTAAGCCACCGTATCCTATTTTGTATTTTATGATAAATTTATGGGCAAATATTCCCTTGTGATCGGAAAAACACACTAGTATACTCTTAAATTTTTAGTGGGACGTGTTTTTTAGGATGTCATGAGCTAGGGGATTTCAATTCTATGTTCTGATGTTTTTTCTTTTCTGGATCGTACTGGAAGCACCAAATATTATTACCCGTATTTACCTTCGAGGACACGCGCGGATTTATTTATACATAATGGAATTCGCCGTATTCGTTAAAAAATATAATCTCTTTAACAAATTCGAACTCATCCACTAGCAGAACACTAGAGGTAAAAACTGATACGCAGTTGCTGTCACCCCAAACGCATTTCCCTAAAATACAGAGGCAAATAGTAGTAAGTAGTCGTAGGGAAACAGTGGAACTAAATCAAAAGGGATCACCTTCGTACAGTAATAAATCTCTTAACAGGACACTGTTCAATTAAAGGTCACCAGACCTTCAGATCAGATTGGGGTTGACATGGAAGACCAAAGCTGTAGACTGTCTGAGGGTACAATAGAGACTGCATATCACATCTTAAGTGAATGCAAGGCTTTAAACCCAAGAGGACAGAACATCTTTGGGAAATCAAAAATGTACCCAAAAGACTATATAGACCAACCGGCCAAAGACCTGTACAGACTGATACAGGGTACAAGCATTTGGGAATGGGTGGTAGAGTATCTACATGGGTAAAAACTGTGAGACAAATACAGAAAGCCAGGAGGCTGAAGTATTTCCAGAGATGTGTGCCAGACGGCTCCCATAGAAAAAAAAGTAGTAGTGGGACTTTAATTAATAGGGAAACAACGGAAACAATAGAGGAGAAAATTGGAGTGATGTATTTGATACATTCTTAGGAATGGTAAACTGTTGCTATGCTTCTGCGTGCCCAATGGTGAATAAAACATTAAACCTATTAATTTAAATAATGACTGGATCACAAATGCAACAAAATGCGAATTTCAACAAAAATTTAAAGATTTCCATAAACTAACTTTATTAGGCGACACATCTGTAACATGTTATTATAAAAAATATAAATCTCTATACAGAAAGGCAATTAAATTAGCGAAAGTCTTACATAACAACAGAACAATGGGGAATTTAACTAATTTAGTGAAGTCAGCCTGGACAATTGTAAACTCTTGTAAAAGGCAAATCAAAGTTTGAACTAAAAAATAGCCCTTGACGGTAATCAGAAAATTAAAAATAACCGTGTTGACATTGCTAATGGCAACAGATCAAGTAATAATTAAAATAAATCATTATAGCCAACCACCCGTTAGTAATAATAGTCAAAAAGACCAGCAAATATACTCCAATATACCCCAAAATACTCTTCTTCTAAATCCCACAACTGAACCTGAAGTACGTAGACTGATTACACTGGTTAACAAGAGTTTTGTCCCAAGCACAAAAATGCCTTATTCCCATATGCTGAAATCAATTCTCTTTTCAGAATTTCTCGATCGCCCTTAGTTTTTATGTTCCATGATATTCGCTTATCCACCTAAAATATGTATGCGTAAATATGTAGAATAACATGTGTTATTTTAGTGGTCGGCTTGGGCTCGGAACTGATCAAGCAGCATGCAATTGTTAATGTTTGAACATGTATTGACGTGTTAAAACCTGCATTTCCCATTCCTAGATAGCATCTCTTGTTATTTCAGTTGTCGGCTAAAGCTCGGTGAATGAACATATACGCTGACGTTGTTAACGTTTTAAGGAGTGTTGCGTTGTGGTGCGTTCAAGCTATTGTAGTGAAACCGCGAACCTGTAAAAATGTCAAGGAAATGTGTAAACAACCCGAACTCTTTTTGTTACATTTTGGGCGAATTGACATTTAAATATCAAAAACGATCTCTCACACCTCTCTTTCAAAAGTGTTATTAGCAGTATTTAAAGTGTAAAGTAGGTGATGAAGACAAAAACTGGGCCCCCTTATTTGCTGTGTTAGGTGTGTCAGACTTCTTACAGCTTCGGCAAAAGGTAAATACATATGCCTTTTGCTACTCCCATGATTTCGAGGGAACCATTAGATCATATTACCGATTGCTATTTTTGTCTAACAAATATAAGTGGTATGACTTCTAAATACAGACATACTGTAAAATATCCTTATACTCCATCTGCACTGAGCCCCGTACCTCACAGTCCTGAATTACCTGTGCCTAAACCTCCGCAAAACATGACACTAAGCGACGATGAGAGAGCTGGTGATACCAAGGCAAATGGAGCCCTGCTATGTTGACAGACTATTGCTGAACGCTGAAGAGAGATGTTCCTGATGCAAAGTATAGCTGAACGGCATATATCAGCACATTTTCCAAGTAGATATATCACTTTGTATGTCATTTCTTCATGATTTATACACATATTATAATATATACTTTCACAAAATGATTTTGCTTTGTCACTCTGAAACCCTGCCTGGTAGAAAAATTCTGAAAACAGATATGAAATAAGTGTAAAAGGTACTACCAAGTTAATCCACTTTATCTCGTGGGACATAATAAATCTGAAATTTTGTTCACCAGTGTTATGAACCGAACAAATATTTCCTCATCTGTGCATGATAATATTAGTGCATCATTACTAAAATAGCACATTGATCTAATTATTAGACCTCTTCGGGAAATAATAAACAACTCATTTCCACAAGGTACCTTTATAGAACAACTGAAAATTGCGAAAAAATAAACCAGCATTAAACACAGGGTCAGACACGGTGATGAAAAATTACATTGACCTATCTTGAAAACATTCTCCAAAAACTAGTATATAGTGGTAAGGCTTTTAAATAAATATAATTTATTAGATGGCATTCAATTTGGATTTAGAAAGTATAAATCGACCGCTGCAACTATCCTAACGTTCTTAAAAACACTTTATACAAACTTAGATGAGAGGAAAACATGAATATTTGGTGCTTTTTAGATCTCTTTACGGACTTAAAGGGACTTAGGGAGTAAATCGTGATATTCTCTTGGAAAAATTAACTTTTTATGGCATTAGGAGAATAGCGTATAAGTGGTTTGAGAGTTATTTAAATAGCAGACGTCATTGAAACTAACGGGTTGCAGTATAAGAGTTTGTTGGTGAAATGGGGTGTTCTACAGGGCAGTGTTCTTGGCCCACTGCATGATATATCTTAACGATCTGATACTTGCTGTTTGGTAACAATACATCACTACTGGTTTCTGCTAAATATGTTACAGGTATGAGTTATGAATAATAAGTTAAGAAACACACAAAAATACCCTTAAAATGATCTATACTAGTAAAAGAAAACAGTTTTTGTAGAATTTAGGACAACTAATGTTAATATAGACCATTCGCACTACATTCATATTGATGGTAGCAGCCTTAAGCAAGTAAATTCGACCAAGTTCTTAGGTAATGTAATTGACCCAAGATGTAATTGGAAGGATCACCTAGATATGTTGAGCGGTTAGTTGGCTAAGGTCTGCTTTATTTTATCTCGTTTAAGAAATTAAGTGAACTTCGATGCACTGAAAATGTATTACTATTCTTATACTCACTTACTTACGTCTTATGGTATTGTTGTCAGAGGAGCTTCTACTGATATTAGTCGACTACTCAAATTGTAAAATGTTCAATTATGGATGTTAGCAGAAGATATAGCTGTAGGACATTATTCCCGGAATTGAGAGTGATGCCATGATGTAGGGTTTTTATTTTTCAGTTACAAGTAAATGACACGACGCACATATCAGAAAAGTATCAATTATTTAATGGTCTCCAAAAGCTATTATTTATCCTAGGAATATCTAAACGACTCCGAACTTAGCCAGTATGATTTTGTTTTGTACCTATGCGCGCTAGTTTGTTAATTTATGTATACATGTATACTATTATGCCTTCGCATCGCTTTTAAATATTATATATAATGTTAGGTGACGTATCTTATGCTATGTATGTCGTTCAGAGGATAAATATGTTATTATTATAGCAGTACATCAGATTATCTAATCACTTGCCCCAGGAAGAATAGGAACAGCCGATTCATATTTTTAAAAAATATCTGATGAGAATGAGATGATGAATCTTTTTGACAAACTTTTTAAAATAACTTAGAGTTTTTATTGATCATATACTAATGATTGTTTTATCTGTGTTTGTTTATATATATTTTGTATCACTGACCTAATATGGTCAAGTGTTTTTGCTTGTTTGTTAATATACTAATGCAGAGACTCAACACTGCGGCCTTGAGGCCTATTGTATCACTCTACATTAGGTTTGTATAAATGTGTGTGTGAAGTGTATGGCTTGGTACTGCTTCTCCTCGTTGTAAGAGGGCAGGAGTGTTGATTCATTCTCAACAATGAAGGTACCGACCACCCTTGCTGCAATCGGTCTTCATAAAAATCGATTGCCGCAACGGAGATTCGAACCATCAACATCCACTGCAGATGCCTAGCGCTCTTACCACTGCGCTATTCCGGCAGTATGGTCAGGTGTAATATTTATACTTTTTCAGTTTGTCTATATTGTTATTTGTTTGTCTTATTTACTTATGTTTGTTTCTTTGTTACATTACAACATATTTATTTATATTACTACTACACGTGTTATGGCGTGATAGGAATAATTTGTATTTATTTATTTTTATTTGAAGAAATATCAGTGGCAATAACGAGTCGACGTTCTTTTTGTTCATCCGTCAAGATCCCACGCACAAACTTTACATAAATGTTTGTTACATCCAATTCTTTACTTAGCCTGTACTGTGCAATTTTTCAACTATCAATTTCACTGAACTTTTCACCATATAGCTCTTGCAATTAAACAACCGACTTTTGTCATTTCATGACATGCTTACCACGCATTACAAAGGATATCATATGGTTTGACAGATATATAGATCGGTTATAGAAAAATACGAAAACAATCAATACTCAATTGAACGTCAAAATGACAAACGTTGTCAGCTTACCTGCAACTGCAACCCTCTAATTGAAGAAATGTCACTAAATTTGACATTAGTATATATTTGCTAACTGTGAAGTTGTGTTTGGTTGTGTTGGTATGATTTTAATATTATCGCTGTCAAAAGTCGGCTGTTTTGTTGCGAAAGCTATATGCCAGTTGTAGCAGTAGTAATGTTTCTGTTTAAGTTGACTGATTTTCCCTTTTTACGTTAAAAGTACACTTGAATATCAATGATCTCCTCAACAGCGAACTAACTACTAGCTCTATGAGGATGTTAGCCTAACGCGAAACGCAGACGATACAATTACAATCACGGGCGACACTACACGACCATTCCGGGAATTAAATCACCACACCTCGTACGTATGGAAAGTTTCCCATTCCCGGGTATTGAAAGTTCTAAAGTTCTACGAACGCGTAATATATCGGAAGTGAACAGGGCGAATATAATTGCGGTCTGTCTCTAGCGGGAAAAAGGCGAACGTTGTACATAAAATCGGTCCGGGCCGCTGCCGTAGTGGCGCAAGGTTGAGGTTATGTTATTACCGTCCCGACGACCGTTATTCGGGATTGTCGATCGATGCGGTGCAAATTGAAACGTTCCCCGTTGGATATCCGCGGATCCCGAAATGATTCAGAGCATTTCCGTTGTGTCGTCCTCGGAATTCTAAGCTCTCTCTCTCTCTCTCTCTCGAAAATAGAATTACGAAAACTGCGTCGGTTATTTGACATATGTATGTATGGGAAATCGTAAATATAGTGAAGTTATTACAAAACAAAATTCTGAAAATGACTTGTGCCAATACTCTGGCAAAAAGGTAATACCACCATGATATTATATACATATACATATGTTTAACGCTAATGTGTATAGATTTGAGGTTAGTGTTATTAAAACGTCAATTTTGTAACACTTCATTGTTTGGCCCCACGTTGGGCGCCAAACTATGCAATGTTACAAGAACAAATATTTGTAAGTTCAAAACGCAAGTATGTGATGTCACGTATACTGCAAACAAATTCGACAACGATAAGATGTGATCAACAAGAACATGAAAAGATGGTGGGAAATATCATAACAGTATCTATACACATAATACCTTTGGATCACACCACACATTAGTAGCGACAGACATTCCGACGTACAGATAGCTGTTTCGGACTACTATGTCATCATCAGTGTAAATTGTTATTATAAATACAAAAAATTATATTAATAAGTTTTAAAATGGTAATAGACATCTGACGTTCCCTATATTTAAAAAGGGTCGAAATAGTTGTGCCGTAAAAGGCCAACCCAAACATTTCTTTTGCGAAACACATTAAGGAACATTCTAATAAATCACACATAATCAAGTATTTTGTACTCAAGGGTAAGCATAAAACTAAAATAGGCACTCGGGGGAATTACATGCTTAAAAGATATTTTCCCCGGTTTTCAATCGTTCTCCCTTTCTGTCCCTCTCTGTTTCGCTGCCGCGCGCCCCAGCTAGAGGGAATCAAAGAGCAATCAAGCGATAAACTGCTCGTTAGGAAGCCCTTAAAGTTTATTATACACATATTAGGCCCGGAGGGATGTTCTGTTTCGCCGGCTCCGGAGAAGGAAAAAGATCCATCGCGCTGTTTACAGTAACAGTAGGAACTACTAGACCCGGTCCAAAACCGAGATAAGACGCTGCCAGTTCGGAGAGGCCCGCAGAAGGACTGTCCATCTCCGTTTACGACCTAGTTGACTACAGGATGTGGAAGCCGCAACGAGCCGAGATAAGGCGGTCGCCGCCGGCCGCAAGATTCATCGTCGAAAGTGCTATCCTCTTTCGGCAGATGTATAATTCGAAAGACAAATACGAAGAAGGGGAACAATAGTTTCGATAGTTATAGTAGTCTTGTAGTTTGTATTCGGTGAGAATTGTTACAAAGTGAAATGTTGCAGTTTTGAACGCACTTTTTTTTAGTTTGCTTTAGATTAAACCATCCTCAACAGACAAACAAGCAATCCGAACCATTGTACAGGTATTTATAATAAATATCATGAAAATGGTATATTTTTCTGAAGAAGTTTAACCACTCTCTCAAATACACCTATGGAAAAACGAATGGAGCACCTATTGAATTAAAAAGCAATGTGTAGGGTGCTCCATACATTTTTCCATAGGTGTATATTAGAAAAGATGATATTTAAGTATATACTCATACAGAAAATTTATATATTCACCATCAGATGGCAAAAAGCTTCCCATGAACGTAAAATATTGATGAAAAGCTGATAGACGAGTTAAACGTATAAAATATCTACACCAACTACAAGGTTAGCTACGTATATCCATGGTTTCGATGCACCGCCGAAGGAATGGTCAGAGGATATATTGTTAGGGTTAAAGAAACCTATTTCGAAGGGCAACCATTTAAGTATGGTGGTGGTAAAATGGGCTTTATAGATTGGATTACTCATGTTTCAATCAGGTATCCAGTTAGTTATATGTTGTATCTGGAAGTTAATACATTAACTGAATAAAATGCCAATATAATAGCAGTTTTTGAACATGTTAGTTTATTTATTTAGTCATCAGTATTTATGCTCTCTTTATATTTGGCACAATATCAAAATGTGATAACAATGATATATCTGCAAAGTCAAAATTACCTTTAGCCTTGATAATTATGGAGGCATAAACTAACTGCAAGACACCAAATTCTCGTTTATCTCGAAAAAATGATGATATTTCAAGGAGTCTGTGTCTAAGATGAAATCATAATTAAATTCTTTGTTTCCTTTTTCTTAATGGTACAAAATCAGGTGACTATCATGATGACATGAATGCGCGCAATTTTTGAACATAAATGACGAAACAGTTGGTACCGAATCTCCTGCCAAGAAGTGTTCTGATACCGGACAATGCATCATATCATAACGTAAAGGTTCAAGGTAACCCAACTTCTGGAACAAGAAAGACCGAATTGATTGAATGATTTGGATAGCACGAAATACATATTTTGATTCTAAGGTTACAAAACCAGAACTTTACGAACTAACAGAGAAAAATATTTTGGAGGACCTCAATTACACACATTCCACAGGATTCTAAGATTGCCTTCGTGCCATCCTCAACCCATCCTAAACCCAATTGAGAATTGTAAAAATCTGGGTTGCCGTTAGAAATGCTACGTTCAAGCTAGCTGATTTGGAGGCATGAGTCGCAAGAAATGTGTAACTATAACTCGTGAAGAACGGGCATGTGTTTAGCAAGTAGATAAAGTTGTATCAGACTATTTGAAAAAAAAAACAGCACCTATGGGGTAACATAATAGAAGAGCTGGTATTTGTTGCGAATACTGGCGAATCGAATACCGACCATGATGATGCCTTGTTACCATAAAATACAATTTACTGCTTTTTGTAACTCATTTTTATTCCTTAATAAAATCTACAATTACTTCACTGCTTTATTTCTTTTAAAGTAAACAAAGAAATAAAGCGTTTTTAATTTTCAAAATTAAACTTAAGTAATTTTGAGCGCTGCCATACCTACGTTAGATATTATTCCAACATGATGCTGTTGCAAAATTAAATGTCTTGTTTCTATTTTTTCGGTACGTGTTCCATGCATCTAATAAAAAGACATTCTTCATTTTACTGAAATATTTCTTGTAATTTGTATCGTAAAAGTATTCATGATTTAATATAATATGAATATAACAAAAACATGGTGATTCCTACGGTTTTCAAAAGATTTATATATCTATATACTCAATAACTACAGTATGGCCCGAAATAAACAGTACTCAGCTTATAATTCTTTCATTTTTTTTAACATATTATTTAGACTTTATTACATGTTCTAAGTTTGCAGCTGCTCTTTCAAGACAGACATCGTAACAAAGTATCAAGTTGGCCGTCATGTTATCTAATAAGCTGTTCGAACCTTCTTCGCACAACTGACACAAAGTTGTGCGAAGAAGGCTCGAACGGCATCCTTTAATTAATCGATGGTTTGTGGTGACCTTTTTAAGACGGCATATTTGGTCATGCCCCAACTGTATACATCTGGAGAGGTAAGGTCTGGCTAATGTGAAAGAAGAGGGAAGTCACTAAATCGTGAAATGATTTTGGTTTGAAAATATCCCTAAAGAAGTTGACGAACTGCGGCAGCAGTATCACAAGTTGCCCCGTCCTCCTGAAAAACTGGGTCTCGAAATGCCAAATTACGTGCACGATAGAATCCACTTAGATCAGGGACAAAGCTTATTAAAATTTGTATGTACGCTGTTGATTAAAAGACGCTTGCCTACCATTCTCTTCGATGAAGTACGGTCCAATGATTCCGTGCCCCGAAACTATACACCAAACACTTACTTTTGCACTATGTAAAGGAACTTTTTCAATATCATCGGGTCTGGCAAATCCAATAAATCGACTTGTGCGCCGATTCATATGGCCCGACAAATGAAAATGTATTTCGTCTGAAAACCATACTTGGACATTTTAAGAAATTCAGGATTTTCATATTGCAACGTGAGAATTCTAACGCAATATTCCGCTCTACTGCCACAATCCCGAGGATGTAACTGTTGGTGTACCTGAGTCACATGCAGAAATGCACCCAGCTCCTTCAGGATTCTTTGCAAGGAAGTTCTCTCTACACCAAGTCGCAAGGCTGCCCTTGGCTGGCTGACTTTCGGATTTTCTAAGATCTTGTCCAAAACGTATTGATAGTTATTGTTAATGTTAACTGTCCTGGGCCGGACAGGCTTTCCTTTTCATTAGCACAATACACTGCCAGTATTTCTGAACTTTTCAACAACCTTTAAAATTACGGCATTGCTTGGAGAACGTTTATTAAACTGTTATGTGAAATTATCACATTCGTGTCGCTGACTTGCACAGGCCGATTCCGTATGAGCGAAAATATTGCTCCACCAGAAAGCAACAATTAAACACTACTAATTAATTGCTTAATGTTTAGTTGACAGTTCTATACTATCCAACGTGGGTATGACAGCGCGCGCATAGAGACAACGCCAACTTAGTTTCAGTACTGTTTTTTTCGGGCGATACTGTAGTTACAAAATTCTACAGGATGGGACAGGGAAACATCCCTAACTTTGAGGGTGAATCAAAAAGAAACTAGAAAAGGTAGAACAAATTAATTTTTTTGTATCAAAAAAGAAATATTGGAAGTTTATTTCTTTGTTTTAAACAAAATATCTTGCAAATGACGGCCTTCATTATCAATACATTGTTGTAGCCGGGTCTTAAAGTTTCGCATCGCCCTCTGAAGTATCTCTCCCGGTATGGGACCTATTTCCAGGCGTATTGCTTCTTTTAAGGCTTGTATGCTGTTAGGGCGATGTTTGTACACCTAAGCTTTGAGCTAGCCCCAGAGGAATTAGTGGCAGGAAGTTAAATCCGGCGAGCGCCCGGACCATGAAATGTCACCGAAGCTGGAGATCAAACGGCCCCGGGAAATTTCCCTCAGAATAGCCGTTGAATTATTGGCTGTGTGGGCCGTAGCGCCATCCTGTTGAAACCAGACACGTCCCATTTCCAACTGTTCGAGATGTGGTGCAAAAAAATGTTGGGTCATTCCCACATTACGTTCAGAAGTGTTGGTTACAACACGATCATGTTCCTCAAAAGAATAGGGTCAGACGATGCTTTCATTGCTGACTGCACACCAAACTGTTACCCTGTCACTATGTAAGGGCCTCTCTTGAATCTGCCTAGGGTTGACATCACTTCAATAGCGCACGTTCTGTTTATTAACGCATTGCACGTTGCACTGCGGCGATAAAGTTTTTTTGAGAAATGTAAGTTTTCAAGGCAAAAGCGCGTTGCTCGTCAGGTCACAGATTGAAACTTTCCGAACTACTGCATTACTTAAGCCTATTCCCACCCTTCTACGATATCAACTTACATCACAATGGCCTAGTCAAAGTATAGATATTTCCATGCCCCACCCTGTATAAGGTTATAATATAATTTTAACTACTCAGCATTAGTACTGCATATTTAGGTTTGTGAATGTGAATTTCTAGAAAAATCATACTAACCGAATCATGTTCTTAAAAAAAAATTCTTTATTTACATATATCTCATACCAAAAACGATAACATTATTACTACCTTAACCGTCCTAGTTCGTACATCGTTTAGCGGCGAGGAGAAAAAAGAAGCCGAGAAACCGACTCTTCATTCTCTCGTTTCCACTTAATACAAAGCGGAGAGGAGCGCCGGAAGATTGTCCGGATGAGTGGCTCGATCCGCGATTGCGCCAGGATTACGTTTTAAACTCGCGACGATAATACAAGGAACGCAATTTTCCACCAGCCTTCATCCAATAAGATTTCCATCCGGGAGATGCAGTAAGTACGGCTGGCACATTCCGTTCACGTAACTTTTTATCTCTCGCGGACGATCAGAGCGTACGCTTTTAACTACATTGGGTACATATGCCGAGGCGAGTGTTTAGAAAGGAAGGGTGATTGTATTTTCCGTTTACCGCCAATGCAAACGGCACGCCCCTCCATTGTTGTTAGAGTATTAAAAATGTAGGGCATGTACACACATCAAAATTATCTACGGGGCAAGGCTTTATTTGCTAATAGTTTACCAGAGATTTGTAATGTCATTTTAAACATCAATACTGTTTACTGCTGGTGTTTCGATAGTTTAAGTGACAATAAGGTCTTATTAACTGAAAAATCTGTGGAAATTTAAAAGAATGTAAGATTTGTTGATATGTCATCCTGAGATTTTTGTATTTATTTTGCGATCAATTTTCGTTTCCAGTTTCTTTAACATTTATTGAGGATGGAGAGACACCGTGATACGCAATTAAAGCTATTGAAATGCTTGAAAGTGGTTATACTCAAAGGGCCGTTGCAGAAGCACTCAACACGTCAAAAAGTCTCATCAATCGTTTGTGTTTGATATATCAGCAAACCAGCGTGAACGTCATACAGGACGCACAAGAGCAACTCGACCAATTCATGACAGATACTTGAGACTTTGTGCAACATTACGGCGACAGAATTAGTGATTCGACTTTACGACACTCATGATGTGTTAATAAGCGATCAAGCAGTGAGGAATAGACTCCATGCAGATGGTCTTCATGCCCGTCGTCCTCTGAGAATTCCTGCTTTGTCGAGAGAAAATCGCGGAGGAAGATTAGAATGAGCGCAGCAACATTTAAGTTGGGATCAACAAAACTGAGCATCTGTTTTATTTTCTAGCGAATCCCGGGTTGGTGTGCGGCCTGGTACTAGCTGAACGTGAGTGTGGAGACGTCCCGGGAATGCAGAACGATTAGCTACATCTCAAACTGTTCACAGCTTACAAGGAGGAAGTGTAATGGTATGGGGTGAAATATCTCTTGGTGGAAAAACTGACCTCGTTCTCTTAGATCGGTATTTAAACGCCATTAACCATCGGGACATTATTCTTCAAAACATTGTACTACCATATGCTGCAAGAATTGGTGAAAATCTTCAACTGATACAGGATGCGCATCCGCATACTGCAGGTATGCCATGGCCAGCGCAAACACCTGATTTAAATCCCATAGAACACGCATAAGATTTGCTGCAAAGAAGCATACTGCGTCAAAATCTAGTCTTTGAAACAAAACAACAATTGTTTAAGTGTCTTGTAAAACAGTGGAATGCCAGTGGAGTATTGCAAACAGGTGCAGAAAGGTAATTAATACTCGTGGAGATCCTACAGGATACTGACATTGCATTATTGTTTTTTTTTCAATAAGTTTTCTAAAAATTTATTAATTTTGAAAATTATTCCTACATAAACAGCCATTTCTCATAAAGTATTCTTAACTGTTTCTCCAAGTAAGCAAATAATGATGGTCGACTTATACCTTTACATACAACAAAGAATTATTCACTTATGTGGAGCAGAAATGCATTTCCTTACTAGTCCCCTAGATTATTTTGATGTGTGTATTTCGAAACGAACTGATAATTTTGGTTATCAGCCTTAGAAATTGTTACAAAACTTTTTTGACGTAAAATAGCTCACATCTGAGTAGTATTGGCACCGGCAAACACAAAAACCCATATGTTGCGAACTTCCTACCAGTCACTGTATATAATAAATCAAGAAAAGAAGATTTCTGCCAATAGATGGCACGTACGTTCAAAAAATAAAGTATATAAAAATATATTTAAAAATATATAAATACACCTTTGAGATCACACAACAAGTCTGATTGTATTAGCTTCAGGTAGTCCTTACGTACAGACAGCTGTTTCGAACTCTCTTAGTTCTCATCAGTGCACG
>JARFOC010065587.1:0-17110 GCA_031763485.1 Osmoderma eremita | reverse complement strand
ACCTGATTTCTGATGTACCTCAATTTTATCTTTGGCATTTCCTAAAAGATTATTTAAAGAATTATTTGTTTTGTATGTTATTCGTAAATTATGATCCTTGAAAATTTTGGTTAGGTTTTTAGTCGATTTATGAAAAGGTAGCTTAACAAAATTCAAAGTTATCAAGGCACTCAATAATAATAGTTTAGCTACTTTCATTCTATTAAGCACTCTCTGTACCTAAAGTCATTAATTTCTAAGATATTTTAATGTCTTTTTATAAAAGCGAGATTTTTGGATATTATTTTAATATAACGAGTTAATCGTGGAAAAATGACAGTAAGATAGTCTTAAGTCTTCATTACGAGGAGAATAAGTAATTGGACCACATTTTTTGGAAGGACGAGTGAATGGTAAAGTTTATTTAGACTTTTTAGAAAATCATTTACCGTTGTTATTGGAAAATGTTCTCTTAACCGTTCGTCAAAGAATGTGGTATCTGTGGACTTCATATGGTCGGCCATATGTGAGGAAGAACTTTGTATAGCAAGCACCGCCAACTACAGGAGGTGATATGAAAACCAGAATAAGAGAAGCATTCTCGCGTATTAATTAAGAAATGTCAAGAAATGTAAGACTATCACTTGACGAACGGCTGGAACGTTGTATTCATGGATATTTTGAACATTTATTGAACATTTATTTATAATATTATAATAGTTGTTAACTATATTGTAAACAGTTGGGTTAATTAATTTAACATCTAATTAATTAGTGTAAGTTATAAATTTTTGTATTTTGTAGTTGTATTTTTGTAATTTCAAAAAAATCTCACTTTTTAACAATACTTTCAAATTATATGGAAATTAACGACTTTGGGTATAGAGAGTGCTTAACGAAAATTAATGTATCTAACCATTCTTTCTTTTTATAATATAAAGTACAGAGTGATCAATTTAAAATAATTGAAAAAAATAATGTATTTGAGTGTTAACTCGCCCTGTATTCTGTTTTGGTAATTTACGAAAGTGTCACTTTGTCATAAAACTGGCTCAATGCCAAAAACCTATGAATGTCAAAAAAAAAAATTACAGACTGTGTTGTTTGCTGTTTACAAGACCTTGAATGATTTTCATATAAAATTGACCATAACTTCTGAAACACGCTGTATAATTCAATGAAACTCTACGTAGGAAGTATGAGGGATGATCTTAATCTAAATCTGAAATAATATACAGGGTGGTCCATTTAAGAAAACGTAGGCTTGGTTTACTCCGGTAATATGAAACAGTCCTGTATACAAATATGAAAATAATTTTAAAATGGTAATTTAAGCTTGTGTACAATTTTCGTAAATAACGAAGAGTAACTGCCAAACTACAAAACTTTTAACAGAAAACATTTTGATTCAATGATTTTCTATCACTCGTAAAAGATTAGAAATTTTAGACAAATCCCACATATTTTTGTATTGTTATTTTTATTGCCGTTAATCAATAATAATTTACCGGCAATAAAACATCATAAATCATCCGATAAAAATGATCCTTCTCAATACCGTTAACGTATCGATATTCCAACATTCCAACAGATATTTATCTGTATTATCGCTTACCTTAATCAATCTGAATTCGATGTGAAATTGATAAACAGACACTGCAAAACGCAGAACTGACTTTGATTAATCGAAATACCGTATCGACAAAATGATGTAAAAGTTGTTAGTGCTGTTGTTAGTATTAAAAGACAGACTTTTGTTTCGCAATAATTTTCTTAAGTCTTAACAAAGTGAATGCTATTAACAATGAGGGTGTTAGTTCTAATTTTTGTGACATTGTTATTCGAATGTGGCGCTCAAACTATTGGCAAGTAATCATTTTTGTAGTGGCGTTAGCTTTATCATATGACCGGCATAGCTATCCGTTATTACCGACAATACGTTGTCCAAAATATTCCATCTCTACAAAATTTAGAAGGTGAAGCTTCCTCAAATTTTACTATCCTTCAACTTTTCTGAATTGAAAATTGTTAAACATCCAGAAAAAATTCAAATTCTTTAAGGATTTTTACATTCTTACTCGTTACAAACTTGGTTCAATGAATTTAGTGAAAATATTGGTGAAGAATCAATTAGTAAAGTTCAATACTGAGATATTAACGTTTATGCTGCTAAATCCTTCATAGAATACATATTTAACGATGTGCGTACTACTCATAGTGAATCCCTTATTTAAAACTGCTTGGTGAGGAGTGTGGAAGGGAGAGAAATGATGCCTCGCAGTTGTGTCTAGAAGAGAAATGACGTGTTTTAGCGTTTTTGCAAACGACCATTCTCCCACGGATTTTGCCATATGTTTCGTCTTTAATTGCGCATCCAGTCAATAGTACCTCATATTGTGTATTACGTTTTACCAGTATCAGCGCTTCCCCGTGCTTATGTTCTTTTTCTGCAGAAAGCGCTTGTTACTACGTAATTTTTAATCAAATGCTTATTTATGGTTTTATTTATCCAATGCTCTGTGATACAGCCAACGTGTATATTATTTATATCTAACTCGATTTCGAGTTGGTCAATTTTATTTGATATACATTGTATGTTAAGACTCAATATGGTTTCATTGCACTTTAGATTCACTTCAAAAAAAAAATGTATCTTTTAATTTTAATATTATTGGGCAATATTTCGTTTTTTTGTGCTGAAGATAAAATTCCAAAATCAAAACCTACCTTGAATGACTTATTTACACTTTTATTTAGTTAGTGCTTTTTTATTTTCTCTACATGAAATTTTGTATTCGTAAATTTCTCGTTTTAATATCCTGTTGTTCGTTTTTCCTCGTTTCCCACGTAAATCCAAGGCATTCTTTCGGATGCTGCAAAATTACCAAACCGTTTTGCACCTGCACCTCTCATTGTTTCTTTATTTGTTTTATTTTCATTTTTCTTGTCGTATTTCACGTTTTTCCGAACAGTATCCTCGATATTTACGGCTTGTGCAGGCATGCAGCCTTCCTCTTCTTTTCTGTCCTCTCCCTCCATCTTACCTGCGGTCTTATGGTTGGTCCGATCAGCTGTTAAATCAGCTGGCACCTTCGACGTTTTGCATTGACAGCTTTTACATATGCATATAATGATGAGAACTAACTTCCTCTTTCTCCGCGTGTTTTATACGCACAGTTCTTTCCAATCTTCTTGTGAATCTTATTTTTGATATAAACCGTCACGTAAACTCTGGTGTATTGATATCATTGATACCAGGACTCATATATTCCGCTCCATATTGGAATATCTACATCAGGTTTCCGTTTAAATTTATAAAAAAATCCTTCTAGTAAAAACTATACTGTGCATACTTTTATGGAGTTATGGCTTATAATACAATAGAACTAGACAATGTTGTAAATATTCCTTAAAACATTAAAGCGTAAATACATAGGCAAGGTGAGGTTCTGGCGAAAAATCCCATAAGATTTAACACAGGGGGATCTAAATTTACTTTTTATCCCCTCCACTACCCACGTCGCGTGGCCACGTGACTCCCACCCGCAATTGACTGTCAGTGCCCAGGGGCAAGGACATCTGCAGGTGAGTGTGAGAAGTAAATAGTGGTGGGGATAAAATATTAATTCAGACTCTTGTGTTAAATCTGACGGGATTATGTGCCAGAACTCTCCTAGCTATACTACTACCGTACACTTCTAGAACATCGTATTTACAGAAATGAAAATATTTTCAAGACTTTCTCTAGCTGTAGTGATTGTTACAGGCGATGTAACTTGTCAATTTAAGTAACAAATTTGCATTTTTCTTTGTTTACTTTTGGATGATACATTTTGTGATATAACAAGTGTTTTTAAGTAGAACATAAAAGGAATTTTCTATCTCTGTAGATTGCGAGGAAATGACCATCACGGTGGATATAACACCAGAAGTAGTAGTCCTAACTTGGACGCCGAACTCTTGCGCTCAGCGATACATTGTGAGACATTACGTTAATGGAGTGAATGAGTTAGAACAGCCAATTACACACCCTATGAGTAGTATACCGTTAGCCCGAAATCCTTGTTCTCGCAATACTGTGACGATCGATTTAGAAAAGAATGCGAATGCGGGAGAATTTACGGAAGCATCGATCGACTTTGTAGTAGGACTTTCAGGTACGATATAACCAGAAATCCTTCTGTGTAGACGTAAACATAAATTTTCACACCCGCGTCGATCGGGTGGGTAACACATCAGTCATACAGGTAGGTAGAAGAAAGAGAAAGTACCCACAAAGGGGAAAAACGCAAAAAAGTCAAACTAAATTTTAAGTCTTGTTTCTACAAAAAAAACTATATGCTCGAGACAAAACATCGATATTTTGTATTTTGTGCAGTCAAAATATAACTGATGTTACACGGCGCCTACACCACGAATTCAATCAAGTCAATATGTTGCAGTGCAATATATGAAACGCCAATTTGAATTTCTAGGTGATAGCGCAGTTCGAGATTTACACTTTAATGCCGGATCCAGAAGGTTCGAATGGCTACCGCCAGAGGGCGCGGAAAGATGCGAGTTGGAATACGAAATAGACTTTAGTAACGGACTGACTGCTGAAAACCAGAGGACGACTGACGAGTTCCATGAGTTCCCCCTCCTCTTTTGTTCTAGTAATTTGATTTCTGTAACCACGATCATAGGTATTGAAGACAAAGTCGGTGATTCCGTTTCTGACACTCATTCAGAAGGAGCTCCAGGTAAGATGGGCCATGCAGATGATATATTTTGATATTTCTATTGCTTCTGGTGATATTTAACAAATGAATTGGACGTTGAGAGATTTGGCTTACTATGCGGTAGAATTATTACAACAAAATTTCCCTTTAAACGTGTTTTTCAGACGTCCTGGAAGTGCAGAATCTAAGATTCGACCAAGAACAGAATCGGTTTCTTTGGGAAGGCCCGGACAAATCAGAATTATGCGAAGTACAGTACAAAGTCGACTTTCAGAGCAACATTGTGTCCACTCAAGATACGATCACTGAAAAATTCTATGAGATATTCGTATATCCTTGCTCGAGCAATGAGATTGGCGTAACCACCATCTTGGGTTTTGACGGAAGTCAAAGCGATACAGTCACGTTTCATCATCTAGGACCTGCCATAAGTAATTTTAAAAGGGCTATATGATGAACCGTTTCCTTTGAGACAAATGTAAACACGCCTAGTATTTTGGGAAAGGACATGTTTCGGAAAGAAAAATTCTTTGCGGTTAAGGATGGACAAAATGGTGACGTTATAATCTAACAATGACTTTGACAAGCACATTTTCAAAATCGAAAGCAAACCGATACCTTTGTTGGAAATACGTTGGTTAAAACGCATGGCTTTCAAAATATGTCGTCGTCTCAAGTGAAACGGTTCACCTCGTATGCCAGCATTTATTCACTGTGTATATATGATTAAATATAATTTAGGACAGCCGCCTCTCCACATTAGCACCGATCCGCATCAGGGCGGTGCTACAGTTGCTTGGCTTATAGAAACGGAAGCAAATAACTTTTGTAGAATCACCGACTTGCGTTTTGAAGTAGAGAATTCTGATGATATCGTTAATTCCTTTAGTGGCTACGGTGTAAAAGAATTCGAATTAACCTCTTTAGAAGCGGAAACTATATACCGATACAGGTTATGTTTCGTTTTCGAGGCACCAATCGTTGATACTGTATGCAGCCAGTACGTCAGCTTTTTGACAGGTGAGTAGTTTAACCACAGATGACACAGATATCCCACTTAGAGCCGGAGCCTTTGATGTTCATGGTTCACATTGTATTTTTTTTGGACCATGCGCGCAGTGGTAATGCGCGGTGGCACTGTGTTTACATTTGTGCCCGAGTGTCGTTTACGTCGTTTGTAGGTTATGGACTATTTCCTTTTGCCTGCTCTTGTCTGTACTGTGCTCTATATATTTATCGTTTTTATTGAACCTTTCTTTTACTTTTATACAATGAGAATGTGGTATTGTTGAACTAATATGGGAATAAGTTTATTTTCGTTTGAAAAAGAATCGGAAAGGTAAGATACCTAATATATGATTTTATATGCAGTTGTTACAACCAACTGTGTTTTAATATGTGTTGAAGATGCGCGTTATGGGTGAGGATTTAAAAACATATTCAGTAGAGCATATGCACCGAGCTTACAGAGTTTGTGTTGAACATTTTGAAGGAAGTTGCGTGGCTATCAAAAAATCGTCTCAAGAAAAATGCGGTTCCTACCAAATTTTTTCGGAGTAAGTATGTATTTATGTATAACTGCAACAACCTAAAAAAGCAGTAATGTGAATCAAGCTAATCATATAGCTTACATTTGTAAACATGTTAACACTTAGGAGTATTAAATGTAACAGCAGAGATTGTACCATTACAATTTATCACATGATTTCTTTTGTGAACTTTTCCAATAAAAAGGCAAAGTTTCATTTAAATGCTTATAAATACTAGTTTTTATTAATTAGGTTTCAGAAATGGAAGCTGCGATCCACTCTCACAGCGAGTTTCCATAGAAATAGGAAATGTTAAATTTTTAGCTATTTATATTATGTATTTAGTTTACACACATTCACACATAATATATTATTGTAATGGTACAATCTCTGCTGTTATATTTAATACTCCTAAGTGTTAACATGTTTACAAATGTAAGGTATATGACCACGTTGATTAACTTGATTCACATTTCTACTTTTTTATGTTGTTGCAATTATCCATAAATAAATACTTACTCCGAAAAGATTTGGTAGGAATCACATTTTTCTTGGGACGATTCTTTGATAGCCCTGCAACTTTCTTCAAAATGTTCGACACAAACTCTGTAAGCTCGGTGCATATCTTCTACGGAATATGTTTTTAAAACCTGCATTCTTCACCCATAACGCGCATCTTAAACACATATTAAAATACACTGGGTTGTAACAACTGTATATATGAGGTATCTTTCCCTTCCGATTCTTTTTCAAACGAAAATAAACTTATTCCCATATAAACGGAGTTATTCGTTCAACAATACCAAATTTTTACTGTATAAAAGTAAAAGAAAGGTTCAATAAAAAACGATAAATATATAGAGCACAGCACAGACAAGAGCAGGCAAAAGGAAATAGTCCATAACTTACAAACGACGTAAACGGCATTTAGGCACAAATGTAAACACAAGTGCCACCGCGCATTACCCCTGCGCGCATGGTCCAAAAAAATAAAATTTGAACCAAGATGGCGAGTAGATTGGACTATCCCTATGACCCCTGGCTTAACCTTTTGGCGGGCGCGCATGTGTAATAAGTACACGCACGCGGTTCTTATCGATGTTAAGTAAGTAAAAAATCATAAAAATACTTTCTGGCATAAATGTATTCTTTCAGTAGTATTTTGCCTATCACAGTGTGTTGTTTAGTTTATATTTATTCAAATACCTAACGTGTACCCGACATTTTGTATACAAAATACACCGGGGGAATGCTCTCTAAACAATAACATACTAAAGTAAGTATGTACTTTCTCTTAGTATTAGTATCGTGTAATTGTTAACATTTTACTATTTTCGTGATTACTATGCGTAGAAAATGTAGATGTAAACCATACGAATTCTCTATTTTATTTTTTATTATTTACTAGAATTGCCGACTGTAGTTCCTTGAAAGACAGACTTTTGGATTTTTTGCAAGATGAACCAGAAGAAGGCTTTGCCGATTTCGATATAGATATAGAAGAGGAGCTTTTTGAAAGTGATCACGATACTGAATCAGAAGAGAGTGGTGATGATACAGACTTGCAGATTACAAGCGATGAAGATTTTTTTTTTGGAAAAGGGGCCAAATTTGGAGGGTCTAAAAAATCGCTTCGTCGACCTGCACCTGAAGCAAATAAGACCAGGCATGAGGGAATAGATCAATCTTTGATAGGGAAGAAAACGCTGTACAAAGCGCCATCAAAGGTAAAGAAACAAAATGTTATAAAAACTGTACTTGGGCTAACAGTAAGGTCGGCAAACATTACGGATGAAGTAAACACATTTTATACAATAATAGACGCAGAAATGATTCAAAGTATTGTCAAATATACAAATATCGAATCCAAGCCAAGTACTTCCTCATATGCTCGCGAAAGAGGTTGTCAAGATACCACCATATGTGAGATCTCGGCTTTGATCGGAATTATTTTCCTAATTGATACTAAAAAAGGATCTCACACCAATGTTATAGAATTATGGAACAGCGATCGAATACAGATCAGTAATTAGTCATGAGCGGTTCTTGTTTCTCTCTAGATGCCCTCGCTTTGCCGACAACTTAACACGAAGTGGCAGAAAAAACACCGACAAGTTAGCATCGATTAGAGAAGTATTGGATTCATTTCTGAATAATTGTAAAGCCAGTTATAGCGTCAACGAGTATGTTACTATCGACGAAATGCTGCATCCACTGTAGTTTCATTCAACACATACCCAGCAAACCGGCTAGATATGGTATAAAAATGTTTGCATTGTGCAACGCAAAAACTTTTTACACCAATAATTTAGAAGTTTATTGTGGACAGCAACCTAGTGGACCCAAGAAAGTGTCTAGTTCTCCAATTGATATTGTGGAACGACTAGCTGCACCAATTGAAAATTCAAATAGAAGTTTGACTACAGACAATTGGTACAGCAGTTTGTCTCGGGCCAAATATCTTTTGAAAAAAGGATAACATCTAATGAGACAATCCGAAAAAATAATGCGATCCGAAATTTCTTCCAAATAAAACCCGGGAACCCCAGTCTTCCTTGTTTGCCTTTCAAAGCGATGCAATATTAGTATCATACGTACCGAGAAATAACAAAGCAGTTATATTATTATCTACAATGCCCATAATCGGTGACGTGACGGAGAAACCCGAAATAATTATAGATTATAACCATACAAAAGGAGCAGTAGACACCGTAGAGAAAATATGTGCTGCATATAGTTTATCCAGAATCACTAGAAGATGGCCTTTGGCCCTATTTTTAGTATAGAAGTAGAATATTGCAGGGATAAATGCCCAAATACTATATTTCGCAAAACATTCGGAAAGTAGCCAGTACCGACGAAGAATTTTTTTGAAAAATATAGCTCTTGCCCTGACGAATTGTGCGGGCTACACTAAGTATGCTACCAAAAGATATTCAGGCGCTTCTACAAAAATATGTGCCAACTGAAGAGCAAGAAGAAAAACGGCATAGCAGTCAGATGCGGGCCAGGTGCAAGCTTTGCAAGAACACTTATACAACATTAAAATGTTGCAAATGATTTATTTGCAAAAAACATTCAAAACAATTTGTGACTTGCTACAGTTGTGAAGCTGAATAATTTGAGTCATTATATAGTTATTATATATTGTATAATTATATATTATTTTGTGTGTTATTGTAAAAATTAATCAAGAATAAAGTATCTTATACGATACATGTCTTTGCCGTAATATCTATTATACATTTATGCGATTAATTCTTTCAACTTTCGGGTTACAAGTATGCTGTGTACTTTGTACACGGCGCGTCTGGTTATTTAATAAAAATAAGCGCGCCCCCCAGAAGGTTAAAGTTATAGAATCAATGACAGATACTAAAAACTATATACACTTTCCTTTCAGAACCTCTATCACGGCCCACGATCAACGTGCAAACAAATGACGACCACATAATCCAAATTTATTGGCAGCAGAGCTACCATCCAGATTTCGTAACTGGGCATTTGTTGTTTATAGAACCTAAAGGTCCAAATCACTTTATACCATCCGGATGTCCCGTCGATACTGATGCAATCGAGAGCTCTTTCGATGCTGCGACTACAAGTTACTATTTTGACGCTAAACCTAGCTTCGAGTATCGCATAAGAGTGGAGACACAATTTCAAAACCTAGGCATGACGACCACAAGCGACGAGATAACGATTATCACTACAGAAGGGAGTAAGCATCTACTATATTATCGAAAAATACTTTCTGATCATATATTTCCTCGTTTACCTTAGCACCAGGAGTTTTGGGCGTAGAATCATTCTTTGAGTATGCTCCTTCTGTCGCATACAGCGCTTCCTTGATAGTGGAATGGACTATACCATGTAATATTAACGGCAATGTTAAAACTTTCGCTTATACTATTTATGGTACGGCAAACTTCGATGGAGTATGCAACGATTTTACGTTGGATTCGGGTGTCGTTGAGAGTGTGGGAGAAAATAGAGAAACTTACTCCGTTACAACACCAGGAGTACTTCCCTTCTTTAGATATTCAATTGCGATTATTACCTCGCTACAAGATCACGACGGCTTAACCGAAGCTCAATTGAAGGATCCACCGCAACCCTATACACCGTAGAGTTTAATTAAAATAGTTAATTATAATTAAAGTTAATTTTGAATTTATATATCTGTAAAAGTTATGATCAATATATAAAAACATACTTTAAAAAAAAATTAATATCAGAAGCGAATTTTAATATTTTTCGAGCGACAAAATATAACCGCAAAACAAGTGTTACTTTACGAAACTGAATACTGTTTTGGTTGCTTATTATTAGCGCCAAATTAGAAAATATGCAACCAAGATTGCAGGTCGAATTTGAAACTAATCGCAAGTGAATCTGGTTGCCTAATTTATTTCGGTAATAAGATGAAAAAGCTCTACGATAATCAATAATGTTAAAAGCTTATCGGTAGAACGCGATCTGATAAAAATTATTTTATCAAATGTTGGAAATGACCTCCATGAATTTTCTGGGAGTATCATAGACGCTATTGAAATTCCTGCAAAATGTTATTAACTACGTTAGGTTCCATCATTCTCATTTCGTCTCTTATCCTATTCTTTAAGTCTTCGATGTTGTTTGGTCGGATAACGCAGACCTTACACTTAAGATAACCCCAAAGAAAATAATCTAAAGGGGTCAATTCTGGAGATCCAGCAGGCCACTAAATTGGACCCCGTCGACCAATCCATCGATCAGGGAAAACCGTATTGAGGTGCTCACGCACAGGGCGAGTGCAATGGGCCGGAGCTCCGTCTTGCTGATATCATAAGAAATCGTTTGGTGTGTCAGAATCATCTGGATCGGGGTATAAAGTGGCAAGACATGGTACTAGGTCATCTTCTGAAAATTCTAAGTCGTCGTTTTAGGTCCCATCAAAGAAAAAGGGCCCCAAGATCTTGTTTTCAACATTGCCGGCCGAAACATGAACTTTTTGAGGATATTGGGTATGGCATTGTATTATCCAATGGAGATTTTCAGTATCCCAATACCGACAGTTTTGCTTATTTACACCCCCTATTGAGACAAAACGTTGCCTCATCCGAAAATACAATTCGTTTTGAAAACTGTGGATCGTTATTGTACAAATTCATGAGTATCTCACAAAATTCAAGTCGCCTGTCGTGGTCATCTTCATTTAGTTCATGAACCAACTGGACTTTGTAACGATATCATTTATTTTCCTTTAAATCCTTTAGGACGCTCACTGTATATACGAAGTACTACTTTATTAAGAGCAAAAGAACGACTATCACAATTACTGCACTAGGGGAGCTGACAATTTGGCAATTCCTACACATAAACTAGCCACATTTGAACATAATTCATCCTATATTGACATTAAATTACACAACCTCTTGGGTCTATGTTTAAAACACTTAAATAGCACCAAAACATTTAAAAATAAATTGACAAAACTTTAATTTGTGCACTATATTCTTTGGATGAATATTATAATTCCATGACATGACTGCCATAGCTTAAGGATGTGTTACTGAAGCAATTGTAAGTTAAAAATGTCAAAGGAACATATGCTCACAGCTTGTAACTAGGCAACAAGCATTACATTGTACTATTGCTTGGTAATATAGGTTCTTCTTCTGCCGTTGGGACATAAGTCTGCAAGCGTACATGAAACGGTTTTTAAAAACTAATGATCTAAAGATGAAATTTTATGGTAGGAACAGGTGTTGGCCGTTAAGTAAGAACATATAGTTTCACCACGAAAAAGGGTTTACAATTGAGAAAATGGTATAAATAATAGGATACGGTGGCTTAAACTAATAAAAATAATAATAAAAATTCTCTTGCCACCTTGATGAAGAACTCTACCACTTGAATAACAAGTTATTCAAATGGTGTTCTGTGTGGTGCATATCTTACAGGATGCTACGTGTAACATTATCTTCCATTGTAGATTCTGCTGAGGGTGGCAACTCATTTGCCGAAATACGTATCTGGAGTTCTTTACTCATCGAGGTGGTAAGGGAATTAATTTTAAATTATTGTCGTGAAAGTGCAACATTATACGATAGTCTATAATATCATTTTTACAAATCTTTCAGAATTGTTTTAGTATCCATTCCGTAACGAAACAAATACACTTACGTGCTCCAGGCACCACACATTCCCCAGCGCTACTCTGTTTAGCTAGGTCCTCGACCATCGACGCCAGCTTTCCGATACCTCCTTCGTTTGCCTCTATCTTCTTCGATAGGGTCATCATCTGGAACATGTCCAAGACGGGTGATCCTCTCTCTAGACCGGCACCCCTATTGGAATAAACACCAATGTAGAAAATCAATAACCGTGGCGAATCTAGGAAACGTACCGCAAAGCTTCGATAAGGGCTGTATTGCCTGGCAACTCGGCTAACTCTCGTACTTTCTCTTTTAACGACGCCAATTCGCCATTGAGTTCGTCCAATTGTTTCCTCGAAATTATGCAAGGGACATAAGTGTCTGTGCCAACTTCTCCAGGTTCGACAAGTACTACTGTCTCTAGTTTCTCTTTACTGCCAACCTGATCTGAAAAGGGGATTTGTTTCATGTCGATTTATCTCATTCTCTTTTGGATATCCACCTATGTTGATGGCTCCTTCTTGTTGCGGACCTCGCCTGTTGAGTACTTTGCCGGCGTCCTTGGCCGGGCTCACGACGTATTCGGTAATTTTAACAGTTGTTTCTGGCTTGACTACAGTCAATAGGTTCTGCACTTTCTCACCGTCTTTGCCTCTGAATTCCACTTTGCATTGTGCTAACTCCAATTGTTGTACGATAACGTGGAGTGCAGATTGTAACAGGTTAAAATTTACAGAGCCATGCTGTAAAGAATTTAAGGTAAGTAAGTATTAGGTATGACTGTAAACCGGGCACAATTTTAGAAGTTTCGTAACAATGTAATGTATGTAAATATGCACTTTTGTTTCGAAGGAATACTCATTCCAACCTTGAAATATGAAATGAGGCGTTCCATAAGGTAGTGTGTCTAGACCATTGTTTCACTTCGCATATGTCAAAGATTTTCAAAGAACACTAAGGAAGCGTGTGAAGAGTTGGGGGATATTTATTGCCTCATAGTCACGTTTATTCTTTTATTTCATAAGAAATGTTAGGTTGGGAAGCGTGATTTGCAGCGTGTAAAATTTTCAATCTGCAAAAGTAGACTGCGTCTGATGGTGGGACTTAATCAACAAATTAACTGTCGGGATTATTTATGTCACTACAGGAAATAATCATATTTCATTTGGGGCAATATTTCAATTACTCCTAGCAACTCCTTAGCAACTCCTTTCGAAGAATGTACAATGACTTCCCAATTTAAGCAATGAAATTGGGAAGACATTAGGTAGTTAAAGAATTAAGCAACTTATCTAAATATGACTTATTTGACATGTTTTAATTGGTGATTATATAAGTGTCGTTGATAAATCTTTATTTAAAGAATACATGGACGACCCTAAAACTTAGATCTTTATTATTTCTTTGTTCGGATTTTAATATGTGTCATGTACAAATTGAATGTTCTTCAGTACAATCATCGTGGTCGAAAAGAGTAAACAGAAACAGATGTATATTTTCTTTAATATTGTACGCCGCTTACTAGAACACTGTTCCGTTTAATGGAACAATGCGGTTGTTTTGACATTCCGAAAAAAACAGTGTATCATTCGTTTCTTTTCAAACATGTGCAATAGGCGATAAATATGTTATTATCTTACAGTTCTCATTCGTTCGTGTTGCTTTATGTATTGCGCGAAAACATCCAACACAATTTTGTCAGTTAAAATGCCGTTGTTGTTAAAATCTTTGTGTAATAAAATAGAAATCAAAGAAAAAATTAAAAAGCAGCCTGGGAACCCTTCACATCTATAATAGGTGTGTCCAGATCCACAATGAGATTTAAAGAGCGAGAAAGAAAAGACTTGGAAGTAGACTATGCTTTCTACCATTGGTTTTCTATTGTAACTCGTCGAAGTGTTAATGTAAGTGGACCAGTGTTGAAAACTAAAGCAGAAGAATTAGCTCAAAAATTGGACCACAAGCAGTTTAAAGCTACAGACGCGACGGTTGGTTGTCACGTTGGAAAAATCTAAACGGTATTAAATTTAAAAGAGCTCATGGAGAAAAGGCCAGTGTAAACGTGGAATCCGCGGAATAATGGAAATTAACAAAATTACCGGAACTTCTGCAAACCTATACAACAAACAACATTTATAATTCCGACGAAACCGGCTTATTTTATCGGGCAATGTCAGATAGATCGTTAGTTTAGAAATACGAGAACTTAGCATGTGTCTGGATTTGATAAGAGGAAACTCTTGATAGTAGGTAAGGCTGCAAAATCTCGATGCTTCAAAGGAATTGCGATAGAAGGATTACTTGCACGATATTTAGCTAATAAAAATGCACGGATAACATCTCAAATCTTTGAGAGCCGCTTAAAAGAATAGGATAAACACTTACAGTAAGAATCTAGAAAAGCCGTTCTTATCGTAGATAATTGTGCAGCACGTCCTCACTGTAATTCTTTACAAAACATTCAGTCGAAGTATTTACTCCGTAATACCACCTCACGCATACAGCCAATAGACGGGATGTTTTTAAGAACGGTAAGAATCCTAAACGATTGGTGCATCACACTTTTTTTTATTAATTGAGCAAAATGTAATTGGACCAACTTCAACTGCTGTGGGAATAAGTTCAAGAGTTAAGATCTTGAAAGCAATTCAACTTGTTGCTGATAGTTGGCGGGCTATAGATGACAAAACAATACGTAATTGCTTTGCACAGGTTGGTTTCAAGCTTTCGGAAAATGGAACATTGCAAAGTGAAGACGGTAACATAGAAAATGAAACGGTATTAAGAAATGAAGAACAAAATTTAGGCATTTCACTATGTTACGAAAACTATGAAGAATATGTTAACATAAACAATGATATTCATTGCGTTGATATAGATTCACACGCAGAAGAAGACGAAATAATTGCACCTATAGTAGAAGGAAATGAATTAAAAGAGGAAGGATATGAAGATCATGATACTGAACTTAGCCCAGCCAGTACGAAAGAAGCTCATAGTTGCATATCTAAACTGAGACTATCTTGTCCAAGAAGACAACGGCAAAAGCCCACTAACAGCTCTGGACATTTGCGCAAATTTTGTAATTTTGGTTATTTGAGCAGCAGCCATTAAGCCATTAAGCGGAATACACTGTATATATATAATAATAATAAAACGTGTATCATCTTTACCCAATCTTTGAAAAAAATTACTGACTATTTCGCAATATCTACTTGTTAAAGTTCGACATTTGGCGAAAATTTGGCCTCAACGAGGACGCCAAGAATCGAAGAAGTTTGGGAATCACTGGGTTAAGTAATAAGAGTATTATATTAACGTAACAAGTCATGATTAGCAATACACGAAAAACGAATCATTTTATTTGTATACTCAATCTTCTTTATCGATTCTACCTGATTGTATTAATATACCAAAAAAAAAGATCTTATCGTTCGTTTATAATACATGAGAGTGTTTGTGCGATAGGCAAAAGTTAGATAAGTGTTTTTCCTTTATCGATTGGCACTTGATTTTTCTATTCATACCGATTTAGGTAACACTTCTTTAACTCAATTACATTATAAGTATCTGTATTGGGTAAAAAAATACATTGCTCGTGTAATACTTGCTATCAATGTTGCGTCGATGACAATAGTCTTAGCGACGCGTACGCCTCTTATCTAATTACAAGTGCCTCACGTTAGAATGTAACATGCACGTGCAATTGTGCACATTGTCGTTATTGTATAGCCTTACCTCGGGAACGTTTAGAGCCAGGTCTATCATTTGCGGTAGGGATACTGTAACGTTGCCGGCGGCCATTTTCTCGTAAAATTAAACTAAAATTAAAGGGATAAACTAAAACACGACTTATCATGTCAAAAAATACACTTTAGTGACAGTTGGTTGTTGTCTGAAAAAATCGATGTTACCATTGAAACTAATAGATGCATAGTTGTAAAATAATATGGGTAAGGTTTCTTATGTAATCAATGGACAATAATCTACAGTATTGGATAGATCCCAGTTAGCGGTATAGCAATTGTATGCAGGTACCGAATCAAAGAGGTAAGGGGAAAAAATTTCTAGCATGCCCAAAGTTTGGGGTAATCCCCTTACTACATGCATTGGAATTGTTTACGTGGTACCTTCGTTCACACACGAACACCGTTTATGCGTAAGCCGTATCATTGAGCGGTGGACAGTTCCAAGTTAATCTTCGTGATAACCGCGTGTCGCATTCCAGAATTAATTGCTTCGATTTTCAAAATAAACGCAAATTACGTTATTGAGAATAATAATTGTCTCATTCACGTATTTATTATTTAGGTGTCAAATTATAGACGAGAAGATATATAGATTAGGGAAATGATAGTTGAAGACCGTCACTTACAGAGATTTTTCTGAAAAATACAAAATTTCAAAACCTCGTGTAAAAAAAAATTGTAAAAAATATAATGCACAACAAACATGCGATGATTTAAGGCGCAAACCGAAACCTCGCAAAATCAGACGCGGAAAGGATGTATTGCACGAGAATGTCGAAAACAGTCAACTGTAACGTGGAAAGAAATTTAAGGAAATTTGTCAATATTAGCGAGGACTATAAGACTGCGATTACACGAAGCTAATTTTGAAGTTTTTATTACGTTCTAAAGACTTAAAATTTTCCTTAATAGTCTGCGACTTATAAGTAATGATCGCAAGTTCCAATAACGTTTCCTTCACCTGCTAAAAATAACTTTATGGTGTAAATTTA
>JARFOC010065577.1:0-17111 GCA_031763485.1 Osmoderma eremita | reverse complement strand
GATATTGCAAAAATCTTGTGTGGTGAGTCAGTAGAAAATATTGAGTTGACAATAGACGATATTTCTAATTTGAAATATGCTACTATAATAAGCGTGGACGTAGAACGAACCTTTTCAATATATATGTAAATACATGTTATCAGACAAGCGCCACAATTTCTCTGTTGAAAACTTTGAGAAACACGTAATATTGTAAATTGGTTTCATAGTTAATTAAGTTGTAGAATGTTCTAAATAAACTTGTAGTAAACATAATGGAATATTTTTTTTCTATAGTATTCCATTTTCTAGCATTTCTCCTATTTTTTTATCTGCATATTTTTCATAAGAAAGTGCATATTTAAGGCAAAACATCTGCATATTTATGCGCATATTTTCACTTTCTTTTTTGCATATAATCCGGCCTCTACTTATTAGTTACCTTAATATATTACACGTAAAATATATAACACAAGCAACATAGTCTACTTAAGAACACGCTGTACAACGTATACCATTCACATAGGTATGTACAGCAGCCGTTTCTTAGACATCCTCAAAATGCTCTCTGCATAGCATGTTGTACTTGTACGCACAGACAAGCTAATAAGAAGATGGTTTGCCAGCGGCTCAATGTAGTAGCGATATCCAGCAAAGCCGCCTAAAGTGCCGTTCTCATTAGCGGCCGGGTGATACATGCACGGTGGCTTATGCGTCCCCTTTAATGACACGATACGCAGACACGGCCAACTATATCCCACATGACATTTCTAATAAATTTAATTACTCTTTGAGGAACGGAGCCCACTTTGCCCTGTGATTTATCGGGTTATGATTTATGAGGCGATGAATTCCCCGCTGATTATTTTTAACACGCGCATACCATTGAGCCGTACGTATTTATGCGTAATTTAGTGAATTTCCAAGCAACACTCGAATGACTAAAATAACGTGAATATTTTGCGGTACCAATTATTAAACATTGTGAGAAAAATCACAGCGTTATATCAAGGTTTTAAATTCAGATAACGCTATATGAAACTGATAGATTGAATAACGTTCCAGATTAGATCATCTTGTAAAAAATCAGTTACGCCTTGCAACACAACCGTTACTTAAATATTTATCATAATAATAAACGTTATTCGTCCAATAGTGGAACACCATTTACAGGACGCCATATAAGAAAAGAAACATAATCAAGTATTACACAGCATAATATATACATAATTAACAATAACCAACAATGAAAGGCGATCAAAACACAAAATAAACAAAAAAAACATTTTACAATGACTGAATACTGAGATTAGTTGATAATAAACAAAAGCTAGATAGTGTTACAGAAGCAGACATTAAAGTTTCTGGCAATGTGAGTCAAGGGCGCTTTTTGAAGGACGTTGGAATAATATCTTGGCACATGAAGTACATTCACCGTACGGGTGGCATGTGCGGGGATTGAAAAAAAAACCAGTGATAAGAGGTGAGGTGAGTCAATTTCTTTATTCAACAATTTTACCATAAATGTAGGGCCATAATGTTCCCTCCGTTCTTTTAGGGACAAGAATTGATGTTGTTCAAGAAGCAGGGCATAATCAGATCCTCTGTCAGGGTAGAAATTCTGCACTCTGTATGTTAGATATTTTTAAAAACGTTTGTGTACCCTTTCTATCATCAATTCTAGGTATGTACAAATTGGATACCAAATTACTGAAGCATATTCCAGTTTGCTTCTGACCAATGCATAATATAATATTTTCAGGACCAGAGGATTATGGAAGTTGCGAGAAGATTTGATTAGAAAGCCTAGGCCTCTAGACAACGCACGAGATACTTCATGTATGTGATCAGCAAAAGTCAAATGTGAATCCAATGTCACTCCCCAAATCTTTAATAACTGTTTTCCGTGCTATGGGAACATAGTTGATATGATATTGATGTAAAACGGCATTATGAACCTTTGAATATGTAACGACAGCAAACTTCTCAATGTTCAACCTTAGGTCATTGTTAGTACACCAGATGTATATGTGATTAAGGTTACTTTAGTAGTTCGTCGCAGTCAGAGACATCAGTTATTTGCTTATAAAGTTTAAGGTCGTCTGCATATGCCAATACCTTACAGTCTATGGAAGTAATTAAATCACTGATAAACAAATTAAATAACAGAGGGCCCAGGCTAGAACCCTATCCTACCCCCGACAAAGCACAAAAAATGGCAGAATTGTGTCCATTGTATGACACATAGCTACATCTATTCTCTAAATAAGAAGATAAAAGTTTAATTAAGCTTCCGGAAAGGTCAAAGTATTCTAGCCTCTGTATCAGTAAACCATGATCAATAATATCAGAAGCTTTTGATAAGTCTGTACACACAACATCTACCTGACCTCTACCATCCATAGTCTCACCTATAAACTGTGTAATTTCAACAAGATTCGTTACAGTACACCTTCCCAACATAAAACCGTGTTGAAATTTAGATATTAAGGCTCTTACATTTCTAAAAATTTCAGTACACAATAGTTGTTCTTTGAGAAGTTCGGGAGAATACAAATTGGTCTGTAGTTACTAACATACGAGATGTCACTTTTCTTAAAAATAGTCTGCCCATCTTCCAAGATTGTGGGAAAGTGGAGGATTTCAGTGACAGATTAAACAGAGTTGTGAGTTGTTTTACTAGGTGTGGTAACGAATACTTTATTAAAGGTATTTTGTCATGGCCAACAGTTGATTTTAGTTGATTTATACTATTGATAGTGTCTTGTTCAGTGAAAGAATTAATTTGAAACACAGTTGCATTATAACTCTTTGGTTCTAATGTCACATCCAACGGTTTGCGTTGAAACACCTCCGAAAATTGTAAAGTAAATGCTTCAAGTATTGCTTGAACGTTGTCGAATTCTATGTTATTGCATATCATTTTTCCAGGTATACGTGATTTATCCCTTCGTTCATTCACATATTGCCAAAAGAAGCTGCAATCATCAATAATAGCGCTCTCTATATACTCTATACTCTCTATATACTTTTATCTCGCTTGCGTATACGTTTGCTTCCGGTTTCTAGATGCTTGTCTTCGCTTTACCGATCGATTAATGACGGAACTACAAACATTCGTGGTTTTTCCTGTATATACCTATCTCTCATACGGTATAGGGTAAGTTTAAACATGGCTCACAAACTGACATAATTTTCTACTTTCTTTCTCCCTAAGTTGACTTGGTAGAGATTAAAAAAGTACTCTTTTGTCTCAGAAAACCACATATTATTTTGTTTTTGTACCAAAATACTGCGCCATAACAAAGACATTGCCAGCATCCATTATAGTTGGAAGTGAAAACTTGTTTGGTTTCTCTTCTCCCCATGATGTAATGCATTCCGGCATTTTAATAACACACCCAGTGTCCTTTAGACGTACGCTATACACTACAATAACTTTTAAGCCGTCGCTGCTCGGGAGAGTGCGCTAGTTTTGCAATTGCTAGATGGGCCCGTATGTACGTATGGTTGAGTGCATATTACAACACACTTTTCAAAACACACTTTTCAAAACAATGTGATCTATATAGTGACATATATTAGGTGATAATAGGGGTATACGTGCCTGGAATTTCTATTTGCTGATTTATCGAGTTTGGCGAACATGTTATGCATGCACGCCTCTAATACAACACGTTGCCCACGTGTGCAGTGCATTTACACGTCTGAATGTGAGTACGTAGTAGTTGTGTCAATAGTTATCGGCGTGTTAGTAAATACGCGATAAATGCGGTAAATCGGTCTCTGAATCCGCAGTATGGCTTCATTCACTTTACGCGAGATAAATCTTCGAACCTAGGCTTATATGAAAAAATATTCAATATTCAATACTTTTTTGATTTTTAAATGTTCTTAATAATTGTGAATATTCTTAAACTATTCTTCATCTAAAACCGAAAATATCCGTTCGTATTCTTGCACAAATTTAGCTTTGCCAACGAACTGCAGAGAAACACTGCTCAGGCAATTCAGTTTTATTAGTGCCTGCTTTATGACGAATTGTAAGTGTAAATTTTGAGGTAGTGCAAAGCTACACCTAGGCTTCGTTGGTTAAATTTTAACCACTATTTTATTTTAGATAGAAAAGGTTTAAATAAACCTGCTTCCGAGTCAAACTAACTAACGGTATTATGTTATGACGCTTAAACTTCATTAGAAATTTTTGTGAAGTTTTACTTGACAAAACGCTTCTGTAACGGTGACGTGTACATTAGTTTCCAGACGATTAAGGGTCTCTGTCTGAAGTTATCGAAAAATAAAAATATTTTCTATTGGGAATGATTTAATGAAGTATAAGTAACATTTTTCATGTAGTTAGTCTATAGTAAATAAGAAAGCGACACGCAATAATCAATATTTCTCTATTACATATTGAAAAGTATTACAAATGAGGGAGGAGGATGTGTATTGGCGACGAAAGAAAAGTGTGTTTACGCAAAGCAAACGGTTTTTTAATAATTACTTTTGTTTGAATTATTATTGGTTGTGTGTGAAATAAAATGCAAACGCCATAAAATATGCCTAACATTAAATATTCATTTATAATGTAATTGGTAAATACAGGTTGTGGAATCTTGTAACTAAATAAAGTAAAACAACAGAAGTGTCCTCTAAAGAGTATATATATATCAAAGAAAAAACGTAATGTATTAAAAATTGACATAAACAATGAAACCGGAATTAGTGATTACTATATCGCACAAGTTAATCGCGGCTGTGACAGTACGAGTTGGGTCAAATACTTAGCTGTTTGACCATGTGTGAGTACGTGAGTCTTGGATGGGCGACTTAGGGGTTCCTAACATGAAGAATGGCCTTCGAAGCGGTGGAGGTAACACCTAACACGTACCACATGGTACTTGTAACAAAAGACAACATTGCTTTGTCGTGATCGGACGTAGACGAACCGTTTGTTCTGTCCTGGACGGACGTAGAGGAAGACCTCCGGGCCTTGTCTTGGTCGGACGAAGACGAGGTGTACTCTTTCTTGTCACGATCGGACGGAGACGAACATTGTGTGTCCTGGGCGGACGGAAAGGAACCCGGTTATGTCCGGATGACGAAAGCGCACCATTGTCCCGTCCTGAATTACGAAGATCACTTGTTGTCGCGAATGAGCCCGAAACTAACTGAACTTGCTTTGGCGCTTTAACTTGTTTTACGTTACATATATTTCATTGTCAACCAACATCCGAATTCGGGTAGTTGGTTGGCAATTGGAGCCTGCGTGCTTTTAAAAAATGGCTACCGAATTTATTTGTGGCCTGTAGAATTCTCAATATTGTGTATTAGGGAAAGTATCATAAGCACACTTCTACACTGCTTCTAGCATTTCAAATGATCATAGCAGATTTCAGTTTGTTTATATTTTGTATTGATTCCGCAAGCATTTTACCGGTAAGTTAAGTAATTGATGTACATTTTAATGATGACATTATGTAATATTATTATTACAATAGCTATTTATTGACTGAAAAACAACAACATAGTGATATTAAAGTAGGAGATATCTTTCCAGTTAAAAACACTAATACGTCGTTGCGTATATAGCATACACCAATAAGGAGTTCTTCTTTAGTCTTATGTAATATTGATAAACTAAAATTTGAATCAAATGCAAATCAATAAAATTGACACAATCGAAGCTTACACAAATCCAAATAAAAGCATTAATTTGAATAGGGAAAACAATAGGTTGTAAATTGCTTGAGGTAGGGGTCCGTGTACTTCAAAAGGTTGACGACCGTTGCTTTAGAGCCTACAATTAGAATAAGTCGAAGTTGTACATTTGCATAATATAAAAGTACTGACGCTTTCAAATTAAAACCGCGAAATTTAGAATTCCTACAAATCTACGTATATTTGCGAACGTCAATATTAATTTAGAATTCCACATAATCTCGTTAAGCTGAGACAAAGATCGTTCGGTTTTGCGTGGGATGCAGTCGGGGAAGCGACGAAGACAAAGAAGCGGGAAAGTGCAGAATATCCGGTGAAAAATCCGTAATTTCATCACGGCGGAGAAAATATCTTTAATGAAGTGTCTACGGTAACATCGTTAAAACACTTCTTTATTAGGTTGGCAATTTGCTATTATATTAGGAGGAGCCCGATCCTCCAGATTTGCGACCAGAATTTGATTAGTCTCCGGGAATCAGCTGGAGAGGGCGCTCGTCACGAGAATATTAAACTGTCACCGTTCCGTACGGGCGTCGACTAAGGCGTCGCGAAGAAAGAGAAAATCCTTCCTCTTTCGCGGAAGGGAAAGATAGGCGAAAAGAATCTGCGAGAATTCGGAAGGCGTAGGAAGAAGAAGGAAACTCGATATTACTACGTTTTAATTTCAGGAAGAATTTTAAATTCAAAATTTATCCACTCCGTCTCGGAATCTGGGTTATAAGTTTCTACCTAGGGAGGCTGCTGGGTTGGAACGCAGGTCGAATATTACTTTTGAATCTTTTCCGTTATATTAAAAAAAAGCGTCACCTAAACGGAAACGGATGGAAGAGAAGTTGTGACAGCTGCGAGGTATTTTTTAATACCGTTCCGTATTAATTTGTCACCGAAATCGTTCACTGTTCAAGTTGCACTTCAATAACGAAATTTCTTTATTCAAATTAGATCGATTTCGTCTGCACTTTCTATTGTCGATCGTATTTCTTCCGCTTTAACTTTATAAGCTTCCTTCAATTACAACTGTGATTATTAGCATTGGTCATTATTGATCTGCACAGAACTTTCCGACTACTTTCGGGGAAAATAAAACAATCTGGGAGATCCAATGGGGATATAAACATACATATAGATAGAATGATTCATAACAGCACCCCATGTGGATAAGGAAATTTTTCATTTACAAGATAATTAATCTGATTGATAAAATTCCAATAGCTGCGCTCGAATAGAGGCGGGCCATTATATTTATTCGGAACGCACTTTTATCCAACTGGGGGAAAATTCCAATCACAATAGTAGGAAATAATCTACGGTCTGATTCATTTTATTGTGCCCTCGCATACGGCCAGATATTCACATCTTTGCATTTAAGATCTAAGAGTGATTGAAGCAATAAATGTTTTTACAACGTAAAGACGTAACATTTATAAATCTAAAAAAATACAAGATATAATACAGAATTGCCCGACATAAACAGTACTGAAACTAAGTTGGCGGTGTCTCTATGCGCGCATTGTCATACCTACGTTAGATAGTATAGACCTGTCAAGTAAACTTTAAGCAATTAATTAGTAGTGCCTAATTGTTACAAATAGTGTTAAGTGCAGAGGAGAACGTTTTTCTGGTGGAGCAATATTTTCTCTCATACGTAATCGGCCGACTCAACTGTGCAAGTCTGCGATACGTATGTGACAAATTCACACAACAGTTTAATAAGCGCTCTCCGTGTAATGTCATAGTTTTAAAGGTTGTTGATAAGTTCAGAAATACTGGCAGCGTCCTGTGCCCACAAAAAGGAAAGTCGGGCCTTCCAGGACACTTAACATTAACAATAACCATCAACGCGTTTTTGAGCAGATCATAGGAAATCCGAAAGTCAGTCAGCCAAGGGCAGCGTTGCAACTTGGTGTAAAGAGAACTTCCTTGCAAAGAATCCTGAAGAAGCTAAGTGCACTTTTGTATGTGATAAAGGTACACCAACAGTTGCATCCTCATGATTATCGCAGCAGTGTAGAATATTGCACCAGAATTCTCGCGTTACAATATGAAAATCCTGAATTCCTTAAAAATGTATGGTTTTCAAACGAAGCACATTTTGATTTGTCGGGCCATGTGAATCGGTGCACAAATCGATTTATGGGATTTGTCAGACACGATGAGGTTCAAGAAGTTGCTTTACATAGTGCAAAAGTGAGTATCTGGTTTGTAATTTCGTGACGCGGAATCATTCGTCCATACTTTATCGAAGAGAATGGTAGGCAAGTCACACTTAATCAACAGCGGTACATACAAATTTTAGCGCGCTTTATCCAAGATCTATGTCGATTCTGTCTTCACGTAATTTGGCATTTCAGGACAAAATTCTTCAGCAGGGCGGGGCAACTTGTCATGGTGCTGTCGCAGTTCGTCAATTTCTTCAGGGACATTCTGGGATAGCAGAAATGCGCATTCTGTTCTAGCCAACTGAAACATCTAGCCGTTTCCTTTATCCTTTATTGAGTTAATCCGAAACTGACAATTCAATCTGTGTGATGGTTAGTCAAGTTTACTATCTATAACAACCACTAATATTGACGGGCTGGTATTGAAAATTATATTTGAATCTATACCTGGGGATTTTCGACTATGAAAGTTTGTTATTCCAGTTTTATTCCTGTTTAGAATCAGTTTGTCAGTTTTGCACCTAAAACTTATTTTCAGAGAAAGATCTGTCAAATCTTCATCTGCCACTATTACTCTGACATCATCAGCAAATAAAATTGGTTGTCCATAACATAAACAACTTGGCAAATGATTTATTATTAACACGAATAACGGTGGACCCAGCACCGATCCCCCAGAACCCCAAGATCACTTGCGAACTCACACGAGTCCATATGGTCCACTCTACCAGTCATAGACCTACCACCTTATCGATCTAGTCCAGTGGCGCACCCCTGAAGTAGATAAGGTAGAGTTATTCAGATAGTACCTATTTCCATGTTAAATGTCATCAAGGACTCGTGTTAGATCAAAGAATATGGCGGCCGTGTATTTATTTGCACCAAGAGTTTCATAAATGACTTCTAAACACTAAAACGGTACTGCTTCCGTACATCGATTCGTAGCAACTGCATGTTGGTATCGACAAAAAGATGGTAATTTTCCATAAATCTGATCATTTGATTATATACACCGTTTTTCCTATTATTTTGGATATTGAGCTTAATATAGACATGGGTCGATTATTGTCGATAACACCAGGATCCTGTTTTTTAACCGAGGGTATAACTTTGGCACTTTTTAATTGTGTAGACAATACTCGAACGACTTGTTTATAATGTACATATGTAAATGGCTTCACAATCTGGGTACTCAATCTTTTTTAAAAGAAAGTCTGATATCGCAGCTACTACAAGATTTTTCATTTATTGTTTTTTCTTATTTATATATGGATACCGCTTATCTAAAAGGTACCAACCGCCAAACCATTCTTTTGAGCAAATGGTGGTTAAAGTTTTATAATGCCGAAAAATAAGTTAGTGGATGAAACTGACCAAGGTTTATATTTTATAACATGCAATATATCCCTAAACCATCAAAGCAAATCGGCACCATTTATATTTCTATAAAAATCCTTGAGATCATTTGGGATAAGAGCCATCAAACTTTTAATGTCAGCCATCTTTTTATTGGAACTTTATTTTCGGTTGGGATATTATTGAAAGAGTTTTGATGCAAGATAATGTCCCCCACTGGTTGGCCTACCTTTGGTTACCTTCCTTATGATAACTTCCTTATAATCTTCACCATCTTTGTGGCTATATTTCATAAAAATTGAGAAAGGGGTGTCTCTACAAAATTTTATTATCCTAACTTAAAGTCAATTAACTCTCCTTCCATTACTATCTATATTTCGTTTGGTTATAGATTGCTCCATTGTTAAAGTAACAATCTGTAGCACATATTATGTTATTACAGATTGGAGAGAAAAGGAGTGCCTTGACAGATGTTCGAACTTACTCCAGCTGTTAATAAGTTACCTTATTCTAGTTTTATTTGATTTTTAGCAACAGTTGAATATGATTTGAACGTATGGCTAATTACTTTCCCGTTTGACGTTATAGGCTTGTGGTTTTGTCAACAATTAAATGAATTACAGGAAAATTATTAAAATCGAAGAATCAAATAGGTAAAGGAATCATGTTAAACTCAAGTAGTACTTAAGAATTGAAATTTCAAACCGGAAATGTATTTATTCTGCTCTACTTTTTATTTTCTGTTTTCCTTTGGTATCTATTTCTGATAGAATTTCGTGCAATAATTACATGATAGTTATGTTTCAACATGACGTCCGACCAGATTAAAACGTCAGTTCCTCTCCACAATAATCTAGACAAGAGACCGACCAGTAAAGGATTCAGCTTGCTTCCGCGCTGAAATTTTAATGAGCCAACCTTCGACTTTCGTTACGGAACATCTCTACTAAAGCAAGTGACCGAAAATAGATAAAAGTCTACGGTCGTTCCTTGCTTTTCGGCTGCGGGATCCTTTTACAAGCGAGCGGGGAAAATGTGGCGACGCTGAGGTTGCAGTTTCTGACACAAAAGACACGTAATGAAATGGTAGTGGTCAGATGGCGTCCGGGAAATTTTAAATTATTCCGTCTAGACTACCGGCGACGATCCAATCCTTTTTTCTTGTCTTATGCAAGAAGGATAGGATGAAACCGCATTGCGTACATCGGCCTTTCGAAGCTAAGTAAGATATCTGAAACAATTTACTCTATTCGTTTCTTTCGCGTTAGCGTATCCAAGGTAATTCTTTGAATTTTACTAGTTTAAGTATAGAGTTTCATTGATAAAGTACGGCGACTTTGCAATTTATAACCTCGCTTTTGTTGGCAGTCAAACAAGCAGATAAGAATTTAGGTGTTTAACTCATATAAAACTAACATTCAAGGACCATTTTATTATGCTGATTATAGCAGTTTAGTGCAGCTCAAGGTTCCAAATAGTTATGGAGAGTTCCGTACAGATGTTCATACAAATATTTATAATTTAAATTTATGTTTTAAGCACCTTCTATCGCCATCTCATATTCTTTTCATAATTATTTGCCTAAGTATTTGATATCGCTTCCGCTGTCTCTTTGGATTGATTGGAGTCACCTCACCACTTCTTTTTAAAATTTTGTAATTTCCATGACAATAAAGCACGTTTTCACTCCATACTCGCCTTCTTGCTCTCTAGTGTATAGTGGTGGACCCACGACTCATCGCAAGTAGCAATTTTGTTAAAAAACTGCATTCCTTCTAAACGATTCAGTGGACGCTGACTGATGTTTTTCTGGTTCTGCCTCTGGGCAACGGTAAGAAGACGTGGGACCCACTTTGCAGCAATTTTTTTAAAAACTAAGATGTTCTGAAATAATCATGTGGGTACTTCCCACACTTATGCCCAAATTCGATGCAATTTCTTCCGTTCTACGGTGATCAGTTTCAAGAAAATCATTGACGACGTTAATGTTGTCATGAATTTGGATTGATCAATAAACGATATTATTAATTAGAATATACAAGAAAAAGAAGATTCAGTACACTCTAATTACATACAACGCATCTACGTTTCTCATTTGGAACATACGTACATATGAACAATCTATCCCATTCTCCTCTCCTATATATGGACGTTAGCCCGTTACTCAAACACACATTAAAATTTTTCCACGATTCTTCAGAACGCGTCGCTTATTCCAATCGTGGAGAACTTCCGCTCGCTTATAACACGAACGTATATACACCCACCGTTTTCCAATTCGAAGTAAATGGAGCGGAAAACTGGATTCATTAAGACATCTATTTTGGGTCTACTTTTCCTACTTTCTTTCTTTTATAAATGAGTATAAAAGCCGATAAATGCACGTGGTTTAGAAGAAGAGTACGGTGATAATAAACGCCATTCTAATCCGAATTAAATTGGAAGAATGGCATACTAAAGTATGCCATTGGTTTCGATTGCTAGCATAATAACTTGGTAGCTCTATATTTTCTGAATTTGTTGAATAAAGCTATTGAAAGGAATCATTTGATACTCATCTAACTTACTCAGCCTTTAATTTTTGACAGCTACTAGAATCAGTTTTCACCTTTATTTTATCTTTAGGGGTTGTGAGCATATTTGACGTTGAAGTTTTTGGAAGATTTCAATTTTTTTTTGAATATCTTACAAACCCGCAAATGTGACTCTAGCATCAACTATTACTCTATTTTCTGAGCTACTTGGTCCATTTAAGCAATTCTGTATCTTTAATATTAAGAAAGTTACCCATATAGGGAGATAGAAAATGGGCAGCCTGTATTTTTGCACTTCAACGTCGAAGAAAATAACCTTAGTTTCTATAAGAGAAACCGGTGTTAAGTGTATCTGAAACATATCACTTTTAGGTATTATTTCTTGATGTGTCTCCTCTCGAATGCTACTACATTTCTTCCGTCAATGTAAATGATGTATTTAGCCCTTCCTATCTGGAGCGCCACTAACTTTTATTGCCACCATAAGAACCTTGGGGCTGAAACATCGTAACACTTTAGAGCGACAGTGAAGATTTCCAGATGACGCTCTTGTACAAGATCGAATGGACAAAAAGACTCTCGAACAAGAAGGAGCTACAAACAAAGTAAAAAAACCATTTGGAACAAATAAAATAATGTTCCTACTTCGGTACCGCCATCACGAGTTGTATCACGTACCATTTCTCGCCCTGTTTCATTCCCCACTCTATTCGTGATGTTTATAAAAGAGTAGAGAGGTAGGAGGAAAGGTTATATAACCCGGGGTATATAATCTCCTATATATTTACGAACACTGCGTTTATTTCAGGGAAAAAGAATGTGAAAAAAATGGTGGAAGCGCGGGGTAGGATGCCAGTGCCCTACGGATGTCCGGTGAAAACAACAGACGTATTGGTACATCTGATACTTTGCTTAAAAGGTTGCGCGAAACAACAAACTCACTTCTAATGGTTACGGGAGATGTGGACTATGGAGTATTGCGTAATGCATTAAGCGACCACCGCAGGAAATTCAATTCGGAAACTTAATAGCAGGGGCGACGGTGGTGCCGATATCGAAATCGTCGGCAATCGGCCAAGACCGTACTGACTTCGAGAAGCTAAGGAGCGACGATCTATCGTTGTAAACGTGAACGCGTGAAACGTGTTGTTAGTTAGTTAACTTTGGAGTAGTTATTGCGGCCGTGGGCCGCGTGATTTGCAGCTAGCTTCCGAGATATTGTTTCTGACATTTGTAGGTTAATACTTGGAATAGAACCTGGTCACCGTAGTTGTAGCGGCGCCATCTGTGTTTCGAGTTTATTGTTATGGTAAACGAAACTTATTAATTTGATTAGGAAATGCCTGTGATGTATGGTCGTGTGGGCTCGGGAACTTTCATAATATCACACGTCAGTTTTGGTAGCAAGTTAAACAGCAATATTGAAAATGTAATTTGTCTACGGGGCCGGTAAAAATTAATTAGTTTACATTACATTAATTAGACAATTAACAGATTAGTAGTAAGCCGATCGTTGCACCATGTTTAACGATTAAGTAGTATATTAAGACATCTACCCGCATTGACGGGGTTACCATATAAATGATAAAATTATCTTATTTTACCCATCTCATTAATGTCTGTCTGGTTGAAGGTGTATTTCCCGATTAATGTAAACATGTGCTGATTCTACCTTTACTTAGAACCTTAGAGCTCTAGGAGTATAAGGATCTTAGGTCGATAGGTTTGCTCTTCAATGATGATTCAAAATAATAGAAGAAATTATTAACGATCAATTTACAATTTTTTTGAACAGTCACGTTTTTCCGCTTTGGCACAGTCCGGGTTTCGGAAGTGATGCAGTTGTGAACCGCATATTACAGATGACATTCTAGCGCCGGATGATCGGAGCTTTGTGACGATTCTGGTGTTGATTGAGTTTAGCAAGGCTTTGACACGGTTAACCATCGTGTATTTAAGTCTCTTCTGAAACCTTTTGGTGATGGAGCGGTAGATTTGGTGGAGAGTTTTTTGATTAACCGCAAACAAAGCGTTCTCCTGGGCTGCGACAGGCCCTCTCCTTTAACTGTAACGGATTGGGGGATTCCTCAGGGTCACATGATTGGCCAGCTACTCTTTTTTCTAAAAGTTCTAAAAGTTCAAATTCTTGCGGTATTACATAAATCGGCGGGCACTCCATTCTGTGATCAACATGCCATACGCCCTCGCATTTCTTAAGAATTTCTATTACACTAGGAGATTATCACTCGTACTGTATATACATGCATCTTTCAAAAAAGAAATATTGGTACTAGGTGATACTCCTGCAGCATAGTTTTAAAATAGTAAAAAATAACTAATTGATAGCATATCATTTAATAGTATTAGTGTCACATGTATAAAGACAAAACAAAGTTGTTCTTATGTATACGTTTGCTTCGTTTATTATTCAAACTCGGGCATCATATCCCCGCATTCATCGTTGGGAAGTAGAGTTAGTGTTGGATCCCTGCATTGTGCAATTTCGAAGAAGCAAGTGTTGTCGAAAACCATTTTCTTGTCCTTTGCATAGCTGCGTGCGCATACTGGTCTCAAGATGAGTCTGCACGCTTTCAAACATATATCCTGCGTTGGGCTCACGTAATTCGGGACGAGAACTAGAACTTTTTTTTTTCTCAATTAATATTCCGTTACCTTAGGATACCAATTTAAAAAATATATATAAAAAAGTTTCTTATTAAACAACGAAGTATGTTTATTAAGAACAAAGGAAATAACAGCAGCTATTGACCGATTTTAAATTGGTATTAGATTGAATATACATATTGAATGTGCAAATTAATAGCAGTGACAACAAAAGCCGCTATTATTTTGCAGATTTTCATTATATCATTGTATTTTGTACAGTTAGCAATATATTCGGCAAGATAGGGCTAGTATTTAATCAATATCCAATCAATTTTTGATTATTGTTGTGACAATTATTAAGTAGGATTTTGTTTGTTCATTTCTACGTTTACGCTAATTATGTATTAACAATTTTGGGTCATAACATTATTTTCTATAAAAATATGTTAAAATATACAGCGTGTTCCATTAAGGAAAAGATAACAAATACTTAATTTTTTAACTATTTTCAGCCAGTATTTTATATTATAAAAAGAAACAATAGTTTAAGTGCTTTCATTTATATTAAGCTCTCTCTATACCTAAAGTCATTAATTTCCAAGATATTTAAAGTTATTTTAAAAAGTGAGATTTTTTAAAATTATTTTAATATAACAAGTTAGTCATGAAAAAATGACAGTTTAATGTTTAATACAACTATAAAGTACAAATATTTATAACTTACACTAATGATTAACATTTAATTTATTAACGCAGCTACATACAATGTAGTTCTATAATAAATGTTCAAAATGTCCACCCGAACTATCGATACAACATTGCAGCCGTTCTTCAAGCGATCGGCTTGCATTTCATAACATTTCTAAATTAATACTCGAGAATGCTTCTCTTATTCTGTTTTTCATATCACCTGGTGTAGTTGACGGTGTTTGATATACAAGGTTTTTTTATATATGACCACATGAAGAAGTCAATTTTAGTGAAACCTTGTGATCTCAATTGCCCCCTCTTTCCTTATCCATCTTTTAGGATAAAGGGTGTTTAGATTATGGTGTATTAACCTAGTGTGAAGTAACGAAGCTCCATCATGCAGATACCACTTCCTTTGACGAACGTTTAGGGAAATATTGTCTAATAGCAACGGTAAATGATTTTCTAAAAAATCTAAATAAACTTGACCATTCATTCGTCCTTCGGAAAAATGTGGTACAATTACATAATCTCCTAGCTAGTAATTAAGACTAAGAAAATAATTTCTAAAAATCTCACTTTAACAAAAAGATTTTCAAATATCTTAATTAATGACTTTAGGTATAGAGAGTGGATAGTAAAAATAAAAATAGTTATAAAACTGGCCAAATATCAAAAATCTATGCATGCAAAAAAATCAGATTGTCATTTGCAGTATACAAGACCTTGAACTCACAGTGATTTTCATATGAAATTGACCATTACTTCTGAAATTCAACGAAATTGTACATTGGAAGTGGGATCTGGGCTTAGTCTAAATCTGATATAATATACAGAGTGTTCCATTTAAGAAAATGTATGTTTGGTTCACCTTGACGATATGAATCATCCTGTATATATGAAAATAATTTTAGAATGTTAAGTTTAAGATTGCTTACAATTTTGGTAATTAACATTTTTTGAGATCTTATATGATAACAGATATATCGAGCTTTGCCACACTAATGCGTCAGCCTGTATATGTAGAAAACTAACACTTACCTAACAAAAGTATAACGAAGAATAACTTCATATTGAACAGATATGTGGGTAGATATTCAAAACAGTACGTTTAAATTTGGAAACGGTTCAAAATATTTCCATTTTAACACATCAACTGGCAAACTAACAATGGTATTTATTAGTTACACCTACAAGGAAATATATGTACTTGTGCGTTCGACGACAATCTGCAATTATGAATCACATATATGTATGTAGGTAGTCATACCGATAACGTGGACGCTTGAATTATCTCCCTATGAAGACACACAAAACAATGTGTATCAGTATTCAAAGAAACAAATTGTTAAATATACATTAAATGAAATAAAATTGTGAAATTAGTAATTATAATTCTTAGTGATATATGTATGTATTATAACAGAAAAAAATGCTTTCTTACCTAAAGTATCGAAGTTAATGAATGAAAATATTCTTTCTACGTGTCGAAAATAATAGGTATTTAAGACATTCTCTTGTTTACCTATCAATTGTATAGTTTCAATGCCGGACATTAAAATTCCTTTTAAATTTCAGAAATGAAACTATAAAATGTCATAGAACAATAGCCTGTTTATTGTTTAAGGAAATACCAGACCGATTATAAAAGGTAATTAGCAACAAGGACATAAACGTAGGATGGTGTAAAAGTGACATGGCTGGCTCCGTTCTTGTAAAACATTAAATACACTTATGTATTAAAACAAATGTTTCAAATTGCCCTATATTCGCACTGTTATTATAGATCGTCTTAACCTCCGAATGCAGTACAGAGATTATGAGAATTCGATATACAATTGCCAAATCGTCGAATCAACTGAACATTATTACTTTCGGTTCCATTATTTAGGTTTCTGACAGTTAAAATGCACATTTTGAGAAAAACAGTAAAATGCAAGAATCAGTGAAAAAGCCCATAATTTTATTTATTATTACTCAACATTTACGTAATTTACATTTCGAACATTTATTTAGGAATTGGCGTATTATACAATTTATTAAATTTAAAGTAAAATATATAATC
>JARFOC010065556.1:0-17112 GCA_031763485.1 Osmoderma eremita | reverse complement strand
TATTTATATATTTATATATTTATATATTTATATATTTATATATTTATATATTTATATATTTATATATTTATATATTTTTATATTTATATTTCTATCTTTGCACAGACTATACCTACTTACACATAAATGTTTTTGCGCAAGTGACTCAGTGATTTTATCATTTTGCCAATAAAGTGTTACATTTTTTATGCTTTTAATACCGTTTTAATATCAATGACGAGCAAAATAACCAGGAAGTTTGTCATAAACATTTTGAGGTTTTATGTCCTTGTTATCATACCAAACAAATTTAGTATAACAAATCACGGCTTCTGTTTTAAAATTGTTTTTGTTTATTATTTTTTTTTATCAATGCGTGTTGAAATGTAGCATGTATGTGACTAGAATCTACAAATTTATAAAAATAATAATGTAATTAAAATATACAAAAACAGTTGGCTTTTACCCTTTATCATAAACCTTTGTGAGAATTTGGTTTCAATTGTGCCAGTTGGTTAATTTCATCTACATAATATTATTTTTTCTGTTATTGAAGAAGCGCGGTCATTTGCAATATTGACAGTTAACTTTCCATTATCTGAATTTTTAAACAAAATGTCCTATATAGAGCTTGGTACGAATAAATTAATGATTCACATGAAAAATATTCCTAAAAATAACTTTCAAGTATGCGTATGAATATCTTTCATTATGCTAAATGTAGGGTATGTAATTATAAACCCATCTACGCACACCGAGCAATTTTTGTCATTGTGTAATGTGATAATGTTCTGTAACAATATAGTTTAAAAAATAAACATGTTGAGTGACGCTAACTTGTATATTACAACACCATTGATTTGCGTTATGGCACGTTACTTCGATATTCGTCATTCGCATTTGCTTTGTAAGTATCATAATTTGACGTTTGTACTTAAGTTAAATCCACTTTGTATGTAAATACGCTTTATATGTACCGATTGTTATATTCACTTCAAGGTATTCAATAAGAATTAGGTAATCTGTCCTGTGCTATATAATAAAAGAGAGAGTGAGAGGGGGAGGGGATAAATAATTAACGGTATGTAACGCGTGGTTAGTACCACACACATAATTGTAAATAAAATCAATAAGAGGTTTAAAAACTACATCCTTTACACAGCAGTGTTTCTAGATGTTGTTCACGCTTTTGATAAAGTCTTGCATATTGAACTTTTAATAAAATCAAAAGGATTTTTCCAAACACTTACTACCAACTGTTTAACCCCTTTAGTATATGAAGTCGTAGAAGTTACAGTTTTGAATATTTTTGTTGTATGTAATTGGTTTATAAGAAGAGAAACATAAATTACTGAATAAATTTATTTTTTTATTTAGTAGTAAAAATCTAGTGCGTCCATTTAAATGGACACCAGGCATACTGAACAGACATTATTTATTTTGTATGATATGCTTTGAAGCAATCTTTAGGATGTAACTCTATATTACATTTTGCGCAAATGAAGTGTGCCATTTTTTCCGCAATATTTACATCGCCTTTCAGTGTCATTGTATTCTACCAAATGGTTTTTTCCATCAAAGCGAATGTTGTTAGTTGGAGGAGAGAGAATCTTACCTCTAACTGGCGGTGTAGCGAACATAGATCAAGTCCGAAGGATCGGCGAAATTTAAGCAAGCTAGACACTTTATCATCGTTTGGGCAAAATTCTTTCATTAATGCGAAAATAGGCCACCACCATTTTCGTTATTCGAATTCTGGTTCTGTAAGTAGATACCATTTGATCAATTTTATCGACATACAATAAAGTTGCAATAAAGGAATGGGTGGTCCATTCCATTATTGTAACTTCCGAACTTCTTGGGTTGTACAACAGTAATTTTTTCTTTCTTTTCTCGAACATATCTCGTGCGTGTACCTTGCTCAATTCTATCATAATTTGTAATGCAGGTTACCACTTTATTATCTTTCCACCTTACTAGAGTGATTTTGTTTTCACTCTCTGTTCTATAATCATACGTTCCTTTGCTCTCCCCTGAAATTTTGGCATCGTCCTGTTCTATTTTCTTGTATTGTTGCTGTTGCACAATAACCTAGATCTGAAAGGTTATGTAATTGCTTGGCGGAAGAGAAATAATTATCAAAAATATTTTAAGGTTTGTTTCGTATGTACATCAGCTTGTTTCAAAAGAGCAATTACCATGTGATCTCCAACGCCAAACAGGTTTTCCCTTTCCCTATCTTTTCCGGTGTATATTTCGAACGCAATCATATATCCATCGCTAGTGCATATAGCCCAATTTTTATAACCAAAGCGAGTTGTTTTGCCATTTATAAACTGTTTTGCGTAATGTCTATAGATAAATTTCCTTCAATTTTAGAATGAAACTTCAATTTATCATTTGGGTACGATGTAAGTGGGTGTAGTTTATACAAACGATCACTTTTGTCGTGCTTTTCGTTATCATTTAGGTATATGGAAATTTCGTAGTATTTGTTCGAAACGATTCAAACGCATACTGTCTTGTAGTATTTTGGGGACATCTGGTAAACTAGACCAGTACAATCTTTTGTTCGGATATTTTGCGTATCCTTATAACATTAGAGCTCCTAAGTATACATTCATTTCTTCTAACGTGACATTAATAGGTTTATTTTTTTTTAAGAGTAGAGATTATTTTGTTGAAGCAATTGTTCAAGCAGATCATTTGTAAAAAAAAAACAGCTTCCAAATATACAACTTCATATACTCCAGTTGCTAGAGGAGCGGTTTGGGCCGGGTATTGTTTCTAATTTATCCTGTACATGTTACAACAACAAAAACAACAATTTCTGATGAGACAACCTTGATATGAATAGATAATGACCCAGTAAAAACATCACAATACCAACGATATCACTTGGATGTCGATAAAGTTTGTTTAGCGAGTGGAAAATAAAAGCGAAACGAATTGCGTACAAATAACATTTACCACAAAACGCACAATTGTCCACCTGTATTTTTCAATAATACCTAAATTCCCCAGTCCCAGCTGAAATAAAAAGTACCTGGAACTTCACCTAGATCAACAACATGCCCAACAAAAACATATCAAAATTATACGTCAACAAACTTGGCAAGAGAAATGTCACGGATATTGATACGAAAATACAAATTATTGTTAACGAATAATATTCTTTTATACAGATGTATAATAAAAACCGCACGGACATATGACATTCAGCTGCAGGGATGCACAAAACTATCAAATACGAACATCATACACCGAATCCAAATTCAAAATTGTTTACTTCTAAAAGGTGCAAATACACTGGCAAATTATTTGCGCGACATCTGTCGCAAGTAATTTGCAATTCTGTTTACATTATCGGCGATGATTTGCTCGAGTTTCCTGAAGTTGCTCGCGTATCACTTGCGTACATTTAATGTTAGATTTTTTGGGGTTCAAATATATTCATAATAATACTTTATTTCCTACAGGCAAAAAAACCCAAGTACAGGAAATGTATAAATAAGGAATACTCTATGCGAATAGATTTAACAAATTTAGTAAAGTAAATAGCCTCAAATATGCTACATGAGAACAGAAAAAAAAGATAAAGCAATTAACACTCTAAAGGTTAAAAAAAGAATACCCTTACCACCTCGATGAGTGAAGAACTCCTGGATACGTATTTCGGCAACAAAGTTGTCATCCTCAGCAGAATCTACGAAGGAAGATAATGTTATTCAAGTGGTGTTCAGTGTGGTGCAAATCTCCCAGAGTGCGACGTCTAACATTATCTTCCTTCGTAGGTTCTGCTGAGGATGACAACCTTGTTGCCGAAATACGTATCCAGGAGTTCTTCACTCATCGAGGTGGTTAGGGTATTTTATTTTTTTATTTTTTTTACTATTTTAAGCCACCGTATCCTATTTTGTATTTTATACTCTAAAGGTTATTGATTGCTGCAGCTATGGCCTTAAATGAGCTGAAATTCACGTCACACATATCAGCGACTTTGTTATAAGTGTTACACATCCTAAATACCGGTGACTTAATTAAAACGTTTGTTCTGCTTCTTAGACAATTAAACATACATTCATAGCGCGCCTCTAATCTAGGAACATTCAAATTAATTTTACTCAACAGCCACGGACAGTCAATATTATTATTTAACAAACCAAACAGTTAAGTGTTAAGTTTACTTAACATATCGCGCCTTTTACATAAAGAAACAAAGTCTAGACTAGTTAACATAATATTATAATCAAGTCCCCTTTCAGGATCAAACCCATCAATTTTAAATAGCATGTGCTTTAAAAAACGCCATTGAACCGATCCAATGTTATTCATGTGAACTTGGCAGATTGGAGACCACACCAAGGACGCGTATTCCAGTTTTGACCTTATATTAGTGTAATAAAGCAGTCTTAGGCAACTGATGTTATTAAAATCACGGCAGTGTCTACAGATGAAACCATAACTCCGGTAAGCACTCGCAATTGTAGTGTTCATATGCTCGACAAAAGAAAGTTTGCTGTCGAAGGTAACTCCCAAGTCTTTCTTTGTTTGAAGTCGCTGGAGATCTTCGCCATATGACTTGTAGGTAAAAACTACCTAGTTGTTGCTCCTCGTATATGACACTGTTTTACACTTCTTGATGTTGAATTGCAAATGGTTGTATGTACACCATTCATTAATAGCTGATATACCTTTTTGCAGTTTAATGCAGTCTTTAATCGATCGTATTTCTCGAAATATCTTCAGGTCATCAGCAAATATTAATAATGTTGCTAATCTCATTTATAAACAGTAAGAACAAAACTGGACCAAGTTCGATCCTTGTTGTAATCCAGAGGTCGGACGAAATGGTTCAGATCTCACATGGCAGTATTCAACAAATTGTTCTCTCCCAATTAAAGACGTTAGCAGCGCTAACAAAGAAGGTGAAAACCCAGTAGCCTGTAATTTCCAAAGCAGTACATAGTGGTAAACTTGGTCAAACGCCTTTTGAAAAGCAGTGTAAACTGTGTCCACTTGGCTCTGCTTGTCAAAGGTTTCCGATACAAACTGAGTGATGCAACCTAAATTCGTAACTGTAGAGCGTTTGGCCATAAATCCATGCTATTAATACAGCATGCCTTCCAGAAGAAGAATTCGTAAAGCTGCTGTTGCCTTTTTAATACTTTCTTCACAACAATATAAAAGGAAAAATAAAAGAAAATGCTCTGTTAGAGATTGGGTATTAAGAAGGGAAAATTACGGAGCATACAAAATTATACTCTCTGAATTGAGGTTGAGAGATGATTCTTATAAAGAAATGAAAATTTTAATATCTCGATCCGCCCACTTCTTTTTTTCGGAAACCATTACACTGGTTAACAAGATCTTTGTCCCAAGCACAAAAAAGCCTGATTCCCATGTACTTTTGCATGCTGAAATCAATTGTTTTCAGAATTTCTCCATGACCCTTAGTTTTTATGTTCATGCCTTGACATTATTTCAGTTGTTAACGTTTTAAAGAGTGTTGCGTTCAAGCTATTGTAGTGAAACCGCGAACATTTGATCACCTGCAAAAATGCCAAGGGAATGTGTAAACCAGTCGAACTCTTTTTGCTACATTTGCGGCGAAATGACATTTAAATATCAAAACGGTCTTTCACATCTCTCCTTAAAAAATGCTATGAGCAGTATTCCAATTATAAAGTAGGTGATGAAGATAAAAGCTGGGCTCCCCATATTTGATGTGTTACGTGTGCCAGACTTCTTACAGCGTGGGCAAAAGGCAAGCGACATATGCCTTTTTCTATTCCTATGATTTGGAGGGAGTCATCAGATCATATTCACGATTGCTATTTTTGTCCAACAAATATAAGTGGTATGACTTCTAAATCCAAACATACTGTAAAATATCTTAATATACGATCTGCACTGAGACCAGTACCTCACAATCCGGAATTACCTATGGCTAAGCCTCCACAAAATATGACACTAAGCGAGGATGAAAGTGCTGATGACACCAAGGCAAATGGAGCCCTGCTATGTTTGCAGAATTTTGATGGAGGCTGAAGAGAGATGTTTGTGATGCAAAGTGCAGCCGAAAGTCATTTTTCAACACATTTGCCGAGAAAATATATCACTTTGTGCGTCATTTTTATGATTTATACACATATTATAGAAAAATTATGAAAACAGGTATGAAATAAGTGCAAAAAGTACTACCAAGTTCACCCACTTTACCTCGTGGGACAAAATCAATCTGAAATTTTGTTGACCAGTGTTATCAACAACTCGTAGAGAATATCGAGACCGTATGGAAAAGTTTTGAGGGCTACAGCGAGTAACGGTGAAGTGGGAATTTTCGTGTTTAGACTTGCGAGTCTGTTTGTCTGGCGAGAAATGTCGCAAGCTTCAGGAAGTCAACTCGCTAACATATTTACATTAGCGACAGTAATGTCTGACAGTATATTGCGCGATATTTCTCGCTAATCTAAATACACCTTAGAGGATGTATTGCTTGCTATAAACATCTATTACTTCAGTTATTGTAAGCAGATTATAAGTGAAGAGCCGCAATTCCTAAGACGAGTCTACAGGGAAAGTTTAATAAAAACGATAAATATACAAGGTTACGCATTAGTGTGGCAATACTCGATACATATGTTATCCTATAAGATATCAAAGAAAAGTTATTTACAAAAATTGTAGATAGTCTTAACATTTTAAAATTATTTTCGTATATACAGAGCCCTTCATATAACTAGGGTGAACCAATCATACGTTTTCTTAAATGGAAGACCCTCTATATTATTTCAGATTTAGATTAAGCCTATGCCTCACACTACCAATGTACAATTTCATTGGATTATACACCGTGTTTCAGAAGTTATAGTCAATTTTATACGAAAACCTCTGTGAGTTCAAGATCTTGTACACTGCAAACGACACAGTCCCATTTTTTTTTCATTCATAGATTTTTGATATTCGGCTAGCTTTACAGTAAAGTAACAATTTTTCAACCGTGTCAAAACTGAATACAGGGGGAGTCAAAACTGAAATACATTATTTTTTCTCTTTTTTAATGGATCACCTTGCATTTTATATCATAAAAAGAAAGGATAGGTTAGGTACTTTCATTTTTACTAAGCACTCTTTATACCTAAAGTCATTAATTTCTAAGATATTTTAAAGTCTTCTTATAAAACTGAGATTTTTAGAAGTCACCTGGAGATATTGTTATTATGTATTAAAATTATGATATAGGAATGTCATTGTATAACTTTAAGTATTGCTCGTTTGTTATTCAAATCAGATTATATGAGTAAACCATTAAAGTAGAAACTAAATAAGGACTGTCCTAATAGACATTGTACAAGTTTATCATATACAGTTTTAATATTTATACTATGCATTTTAAGATTGCCAGACCCTATTATTGCTTACCAACACTAGCGTTTGGTCACTAGTAACCCACTAAACTATCGGGATAAATGCAAATGTAACTAACGATCCTGTTTTTCCTAGTGGGTCTTTTACTTTGACCGTAATTTGAGAAAAGCGCAAGTGACTGCAGATCTTTTAGCATTGTTCTACTAGTGCAATATAATTTTAGGGTTACCTATATTTAAAATACAAAATGGGATACGGTGGCTTAAAACAGTCAAAAAAAAATACCCTTACCACCTCGATGAGTGAAGAACTCCTGGATACATGTTTCGGCAACTAAGTTGCCATCCTCAGCAGAATCTACGTATTATTCAGTGCTATTCAAGTGCTGTTCTGTGTGGTGCAAATCTCCCAGAGTGCGACGTCTAACATTATCTTCCTTCGTAGATTCTGCCGAGGATGGCAACTTAGTTGCCGAAATACGTACCAGGAGTTCTTCACTCGTCGAGGTGGTAAGGGTATTTTTTTTATTACCTATATTTAGAAAATTAGAAGTGTGAAATGAAGGTTACCAAAATAATATCTTAAATCCTATTTTAAATGTTAATGTAGGGGAATTTTGCTAAAGTAGACACGTTTCGCATATAATTCGTTTTTTATATAAATACTTTTGTAAGTGTTTTACATAACGTGTTTCCACTAGACGATACCTAATAAACAATTTTGTGTGTAACATAACTTTTTCTTGGTGGAAAATTTGTTATGAAACATGTTTTGTAGGTATACTTTGCTTGATAGTGTTTGTATATTCTTGTGCTAAAAGAGCAAAGACTTACATATGCATTTATATGAAATGCTGGAAGCTTTAAATTACATATATCTGTATTGCAGAAGTATGATCAATTACTATACAACACTACAAATAAAGAGTAATGATAAGTGATAAACAAACTAATAAATAATCATTTAATTGCTCAACAGAAAATCTCAATTACAAGATTTATCAATGTACACAAAAATAAATATGTGAAAAACAACTTAATATATTAAGTAACTGAAAAAATAAACTAAGTTATATCTAATGTAATATGTACATTGTTATGATCTTTCTCACCACCTCGTTGTTTTTGTTGATCTTATATTATCGTTGTCGAATTTGTCTGCAGTATACGCGACCATTACATATTTCCGTTTTGAACTTATTATCGGTTGCAAACTAACTAAGTGAAGTGTCTTTATCTATTCGATCTATTCGGTTATTCAATAAGGCTAGTCAACTAGAACCTTATACGGTAGGAAGTATAGGTATACTAGGTCCAGCCAGAGGCAGTTAACATGACTAATTAACGTTACTAGGTAAAAGAATATTTACTTTTCAAATACATTGTAAAATCACAACACATTCTCACACATAACACAACACAATACAAGGTGTTTTTGGAAGATTTCTGCAAATTAACTACACCTATTCGCACGAGAAACCTGCCCAGAAAATAACCACCAGTACAATTGTCACCAGTCGAAGTTGGCATTGAAGGCACCAGTCGTCGGCGAAGATGTATAAACGGGATCCACCTGAACGACCAAAACATCGTGCGAGTAACTTAACTAGGTGCGTTACTAGACGACGTGGAAAAAATATAAACGAAAACGTCAAGTTAGAAATTTGTACGCGTCAGGCAAGATTTTGTAGTGATCAATTTTTGAAAGAGATACTGAAGGTTGGAGTTAAGAGGAAAGAGATATTGGAGTTTGCAGTAAGAGGAGAGGGGTGAAAGTAGATTGAAGAGAGAAAAGGGTTGGAACACGGTATTTACAAAGTTAATTTTGAAATATTGCCAAAATTCTTGAAGTTCTATTACATAGTAACCGCTTTTCAAAATTCTAAATTCATATAACATAACAAAGGAAAGAGAGAAACTACTGCCCATCAATGGAATATATATTTGTTTCTGCATGTATGTGTGTAGTAAGTAACGCTCTTCTTCGTAAGATGTTAATTCTTTCTAGCTAGATTAAACGGTGGTGCAAATCCAACTAACACTGCTAAGGACATGAAAATTAACCGCCACCAACAATTGGCAACAGTCAATACCATCCTAAAAGCTGGGCATGTGCTTCTGGCACAACGGGATTGGAGGCCTACCGAGAAAATGATTTATAGACGTTCCTTTTCGAATATCCATCAAGATGGAACGACGGGTATTTCAGAATTTTGGCGCTGTCCTCTCTCCACAGTTGTTTTGTGTCTAGAAGAGTATGCATACCATACAATGATGGCGTACTCGAGTCTACTCACCGCAAATGCTTAGTAGAAAGTTTTTAATATATCACTGATGAATGATGATATGATATGGTCAGCTATGAAAACATTTATTAACTCTGATCATCAGCACAGATTTCTTTAAGGCAGACTATACGATGCCTTTAAAGTGTTGATTAAACGAAAGCCAAACAGCACTCCCAAATCTCTAGTTGAGGAAGTACCCTCGACAGGTTGTTGGTGTATAAAAGATAGATATTTTATTAATTTTTCTAATATAAAACACAGGTTACAGTACACTTGCTGATATTCAGTTTGAGACTATTACTTTTAGACCAATTTGCTACTACGTTGATGTTTCTTTTTAAGTGATCTAGAAATTCTAGAGTACATTTTTAGGTAGTCATGGGGAGCGAACAACAAATTTGTCATCTGCATAATTAATTATAGTTTTATTATAGCCAGAGATGATTTCATAAATATCGTTTATGAAAATTAAAAACGAAAGTGGCCCTAGCGTACTACCCTGTAGGACTCCAATATTCTTAGACAACGTATCAGATCGCACCCGAAGTATCGTCGACTCTAGCTGTTTGCCGTCTATCTGCTAGGTATGACCTATATCATCCCAAAGCCACATCCCGCAGACAGTAGCACTCAAGTTTGTGGAGCAGTATTGCCTGTGACATAGTATCAAAAACTTTAGTAAGGTCTAAAAGGAGACCACAACCTAGGTTATTTTCCTCCAAGTTAGCTAATATCCAGTCAGTATACCCGAAAAGTGCTGTGCTGTACTTCTCTCTGTGATGAAACTATGTTGATTTTTATTGTTAAGATTATGCTTGCCGAAACACGACAAAAGCTGGTCATCAACCACAGCCTCAAAGATTTTTGCAAATGTTCTTAACTAGGCCAATAATTTTACACTTTGTTGTAGTCCCCTTTTTCGTAGGTTTGTATGACAGTTGCATGTTTTAGCAGAGTGGGAGATTGTCTGCTTATCAAAGAGGTGTTAATTATATCGCATAGAGGCTCCGCAATTATATGAAAACAGCTCTAGAAAAGATGTAATGGGATTTCATCAATACCGGCAGAGTTTCTGTTCTTTAATTTCAATATAATTTCTTTTAAATCAGATCTTGCTGTTGGTCCAAAACAGAAATAAAAATAATTTTGTTTAATTCGTGGGTGAGTCCGTTTGTTGGAATTTAATGTCGCTTTTGACGGAGAGTCAAAAACGACATTAAATTTGTTTGCTAAAACTTCCTGATCATTCATATCATACACACGGCAACTATTTTTCCCTAATTCCTTATTCATTATTTCCCACATTGCTTTTGGTTTATTCTTGAGTACTTACTTATACGATAATAGGATACGGTGGCTTGAAGTAAATTGAAAATAAAAAATACCCTTACCACCTGGTTGAGTAAAGAACTCTGAATACGTGTTTCGGCAACTAAGTTGCCATCCTCAGCAGAAAACCAGAAAGGAAAATAATGTCAGACGTAGCACTCTGGGAGAAATGCACCTCACAGAACACGTTATAGTCGTGGTTTTCTGCTGAGGATGGCAACTTAGTTGCCGAAATACGTATTCAGAGTTCTTTACTCAACATGGTGGTAAGAGTATTTTGTATTTCAAAAGTAATTTTATAATCATTATTTATGTTTTTAATATATTTAATAGTAAATAATTATATTGTGCTCTCAATTGGTTTAAATTTAGATAAGTATGGTGATATTATTTTAAAAATTGTCATTCTATCTTTGCACGAATTTCCGATGATGAAAGATCAGATTTCACTGATGTGGATACATGTCTTTTGAGAGAAAAATGGGCGTTACAATATAAAGTAAAGGTTGACATAGGATGAGCAAATTTATCATCGAGTGCTACGTTATAAAAAACTAAACTAAAAAGGCTCCATAGACGCGCTAAATTCAGCCAAGGTTCTACAACGTAATACAGTTGTGTTTGCATTCTGTTCTGTTTTTTAATAATAAAGTTAATGATTTGAGGATAATGATCAGAAATATAGGAGGATATGATGGTTGATTTAACTGGTAATGAATTTTTAATAATATCCTTATTTAGACACGATGAACAGGTAGCTGTAATCCTGGTAGGCGCATTGATAGCTAAAAGGCCCCCGTAACATTGAATCAATAACAAAAAGTTACTGGAAGCTTTATATCTAACAAGAGTATCTATATTGAGGTCGCAACAAATAATGTAATCTAGCAAGTCGTTAACTAATAACTCAAACAGTAGTAGACTCGAGTCTGGTGTTCTATATACACATATCACAGTTGCTTGCCTGCGACCGAGCCGAAATTTAATTCTTGTGCATTCAAAACATATTTAATCGCCCTTTCTGAACTTGGTCCCATGGTTCACTATACATATCACATTTAATATTCACAGCCACTCCGCCATGTACTCCAGGTTTTTGACAGTAATTCGCTGATAACACAAATCCGGTGATCGAGATTGGTTTAATTTTCTGGAAAAATTGCCAGTGCTCACAGACGCACACCAATTCACATTTGTATTGGTAAACCTGTGGCTCATGTGTACTATTCGATAATGATCTTAGATTCTGATCTATGACTGTTAGGTCTGGTTTTCTTACATCGTAGTTGCGAGTGTCAATTATTTCGATATCATCCCTTTCCGTAGAAGGTTCAATAAAAAAAACGACTCACGCAGACATTTCTCAACCTGGTTTCAGGGTAATTGGGTCTACCCGGTTGATAAGCTAAAGGAGATACTTTAAAGGAGGAGTTACTCGTTACTTGTTGGAGGGATGACACCCACCAGGCTCAATAATCCGTCCCTTCTACTATGGTCTCTAGCTTCTACTGTAGAAAGGATGCCATCCTGGGGTTCATCAAACAAGTCCAGGCCCTAAAGGTAGCGCTATCTACTTTCAGAATCTTGTTCAATGAGGAATTTTTCAAGTAGTAAGGAAGTAATTTCATTCCTAAAAATGGAGCACCTGATTCGGATAACCGCAGGACAGTGACACATAAAGTGCTATACTGTTTCTTCGCCCTAAGTACACAGTCGGCATTCGATTTCTTCCGATAACACGATTCTGTGTAGGTGTTTTCTGAGTCTGCAGTGACCTGCAAACAAAGAAGTAATTATTTTAGCCCTTTTATGGTCAAGTTCTAGTAATTCTCTATTTCTGACATGGTTAGATGAGATGCACTCTTTCGCCTGTACCATTCGCATTGGAGAATTGCTCCAATATTGGAGTAGGTACTTTCTGTCATAACCAGAAACTAATTTATTGTTTGGTTATCGAAGTTGATTGCCAATTGCAGGTTCTGGACCCTAGAAAAACCCCGCGGTATGCTTTTTTGCAAGAATGTCGGCTGTCTCATTGCCCTGAGTGATGGGGCGGCCAATGACACAGATTAAGGTTAGTTTATTAGCCGCCCCTCATATATTCAGACTGGTTTTGCAGCTCCAGATTAGTTTAGAGTTGCATTTCTGGGTCTCAAATGCTTTCAACGCAGCCTGACTGTCACTGAAAATTTTTATTGATTTGCGCTTGAGGTTTTTGTTGAAAATCTCTCTTGAGCACATCTCAATGGCATAGGTTTCAGCGTAAAAAAATGTTACATATTGCCCGAGGTCTTGGTGTTTTTCAACTCTCGGGTTACTGCAGAATATTCCTCCTGCAATATCCGACCGTTGTTTCGATCCATCCGTAAACAAGCCGGTGTCTGCTTGCATCAGTTTAGTTTCGTCACATCTCCATTCCCCTCTTATAGGATATCCCCTGGATAGGAGGTAGCAAAGAATGTGTCGATCATGTGTCGTGCGCACACCATGTCAGTTGGCATTCCCAGCATACCGCCGGAGATAACCGTATCTAATAGCTTATTTGCCAAGAACATTTGAGTATGCATCGATTGATTCGCCATGTGCCAGAAACAATGATTGGTGAGTGGATTGATGTTTGTTTAGGCAAAATAAAATAAAAAATGAGATAATTGTTTGAAAAAAAATACTTTAAATAATTTCGGTTTGAATTAGTATTACGTATGCGTGAAATTATAAAATACAAACGGGATGAAACATGCCTAACATCAAGTAATCATTTATAATGTAATTTGTAAACAAAGGTTGAGGAATCTGGTAACTAAATACGCATGGTATGCGCGTTAAGTTAATCGGGGTTACGACAGTACGAGTTGGGTCACCACTGATGTTGGATTTGTGAAAAAGTGAGAATAAAAGAATTTAGAACGACACGATTTGAAATACTTAGCTGTTTGACCATGTGTGAGTACGTGGGCGACTTAGGGGCTCCTAACTTGAAGAATGGGCTTCGAAGTTGTGAAGGTAACACGTACCACATCGCACTTATAAAAACATACGTCGTGATCGGACCTACACGAACGGTTTTTCTCCCGTCTCGAAGGGACGGAGAGGTGAGTTCCGGGGTCTTATCTGGACAGATGAAGACCAGATGTTGTCTTGTCGCGGACGGACAAAGACGAACATTGGGTGTCCTTGGCGGACGGAGAGGAACTCAGTTGATGTCGGTAGAGAAAACCGCTGTCGCATTCCGATCAGACGAAGTCACTTGTCGCGAGTGGCCGAAACGAACTCCAGAAGGGAACTGCACTCGCGTTGGGAATTCTCTCCCGAAGAAGACTTGCAACATTAGCTGGACTGGCGAAGGGCGAAGGGCCAGCAAATATTCATTTAAAAATATTATGTGAAAACAAAGTTACTGTGTTGAATCACGGGTTAATTACTTATTAATTCTTTCAGAGAAATTGCAATGTAATTCCGATTAATCATATATATTTAATAAGACAGAAATTAAATATAATTTAAAATTCGAATAATTAAAATGCAAATCTTCTGTATGCCCGAACAAAGAGGCTTTTTGTTTGGCTACCTGATCCAGGATGTTTGTTACCAAGGGCTGTTATAGTGATGACGTATTCGTACTGTCGGAATTTTCGATAATAAATGTAAATAGGTTTATTGCTTAGTTCAAGGAAAAATTTTATTAATGCCCCGCAGAGGTTGACTAAAATCTACAGGAAAACAATTCTCAAACTTATCCTAAAGAAATAGTGACGAAACATATTTTAAAAGAAAAGAATTGTTTTCTGTTATACGGTGAGTGTAACAGAACCATAGCGGTTAATGTCGAATTAATTACTGTCGGTACTAACCTGAGTAACAATACGAAATAGAATAGCTGAGAAAAAACGGAATATCCCCTGTGTTTTTTGTTTACCTTAATTAAATTTAATTTGATATTTATCAATAAGAATAATGGGTTAACTTTTCATTTGATAATGTTTATATTTTAATGTTTATATTAAAAATGATCTATTCTTAGTCAACATGTTCCGGCGTTAACATACCGGTTTTCTTTACTCTCACTTATGTAATCAAGTTGAATTTTTTCGAAGTGATGCGACCTTTTAAAGCGGCGGGTATCTACTTGCGATCACGGCTAGTGGACCTAGTTGTGCAGACAATTTGATTTGATAAGTTAGCATTTTTCTATGCTCCTAGAATGGATTACTTATCCATCACACGCAAGAAGTTGATCAGTAAACATTCCGAATGTTAGAACTGCTTCCGTTTCGATTAAGTAATGATAATATCTAACGTGAAGACGAAGAAACGTAGTCATTATCCGTATATGTCGAGAAAACCAAGGAAGTGGTTAGATAGCTCTAATAAAAAGTTGAAGAACGTATACCACAAACATACGCAAAAGGTATGAATATACTTACTTTGAAAAATAATGTCCCATTTTACATTATTATCATACAATTCTCCTACTGAATTTTGTAATAATTTTATTACTAAAAAATTGTAACGCGATACAAAATTTAATGTTGGTATAGAAATAGAACCTGTCCTATTTTTCTGACTAATTTATGAAACTTAGTGATTTGATGAAGATCATCTCTCAAGGTTTCTAATCAATCTGTGTTATTTAAAATATCCTATAGTTCTGTATTCAAGAATAGGGAAAAGCGATTTCTGGACGACGCTTGTTGTGTATCTTAGATGTTGTGACTTGCAAGGTTGCAACACGTGCACTGTTGCTTTAAAAAAATAGCGGGAGTAATCCGGGCCGGTATTTGCACGCATTGTACGCAAGTATTTCTTGTTCACATGCCTATGAGTAGCGCGGACCAAACCTGCAAAAAGATTACTGGAAAATAGATTATTTTTTTATTTAAGCTATAGTTATTAATTTAATTTATTTCTATTATAATTTGTAACTTCGGTTATGGTGAACGGAATTTGTGATATTTTCTAAACAATTAGATATGTGGAAATACTTGTTGCATATTATTCACGGCTGGCGCATAACAATTACTTTAAATTGAAACAGTTATTAATGTTATATCCTCATTTTTATTCGCAATGATTTTTTTGATTTACTGTTGGTTTATTTATTTTATAATACAAATATTTTTAGTCTTTATCAGATGCATTGCAATGTTTTAACTAGTATAACTTGCATCGTTGTTTATGAAACTATAGTCTAGTTCACCTTTTAAAGTAAGTATTGCTCTTATGGATTGTTTCTTCTTTATTTTAAACGTCTATCTGTATATGTCTATCCCTTTCTATAACCGGGGCTGTTGCTACTACTGTTTGGTGGCTGTTGGTATTATCATAAATAGATTTGCCAACATTGGATACAGTCTGCGTAAGAGTAATACCTCCTTTAACCCATTAGAAAGCAATCTTTTGTTACTGCAATTTTGTATATTTTCAGTTAGAATGTAGTTTCCTAAGGTGCACTAAAAAATTTTTTTTATTAAAAAATACTCTAAACACATAATTACAGTAGTTGAAGAAATGTCTCAATTTAGAAAGCTGGTCCTTGGAAATTTAAAATAAATAAACTACACTTAAATTATTTTGAAATTTTATTTACCAAACTATCGTATTATATTATATTATAGCAAGTATAAGTTGTATAAATAATTATGACATTTCGTGATAAGCTTCGAAACAGTGCATGTGTATTCCAACCTGGCACCGGCGGCCTTGTTTCCTAGATCTCTTTTGCAAGAAGCACATCTTCTTTGCTTTCCTCCTTCAATTCTTTCTATTATATGACCTGGTTCTCCCTTATTGGTCATAAACAGGTTTTCCAATATATTCAGGCTAAACAAGGCACATCTCGTATACCTAGCACTTTTTATCATAATGATACAATTCTGGATACCCCTCAAAGTATATTTGACGCTTTTGCTGTGAAGCTTTCCTCGGTCTATCCTATTACTGCACGTTGTCCTACTGAGTTTAAGTAGACCAATTGCGTTCTTTTTACTATACATCATGTTTCCGTTGAGGAGGTAATAAAAGTTATGGCGACTTTCCCTGCTAATAATACTGCTGATGATGATCTCATCTCAAGTTTTCTTGTGCGAGATGGGCGGTTTGTGTTCGGAAAACCTCTGGCATATATAATTAATTTAGCTATTGATTCG
>JARFOC010065545.1:0-17112 GCA_031763485.1 Osmoderma eremita | reverse complement strand
TGACCGTTTTCAATTTCACGGCCCACTAAATCTTCATCGTCACTTTCATATAATACATTTAATTCAGACATATTGTACGGATTATTTAGAATTTTGACTAAATTCAGATATATAATTTGGCATTCGTCTTGGGGGATCAGTTATACTGACAATGAGTACTGTTTTCAATGTACTTCTTTCTGATTTACTGGTTTGCCGATGCGATTTTGTTATCGGTACTGTTGCGGAGGAAGAAGGGGAGAGCATGTTGAAGATTTTAAATAAAACAGAATCGATGCACGATTTTCGGCGTCTGTCGGAGACAGTTCTTGACGTCTCGGAGACGTCAAAGTCTACAATGGCGCATGAAATGGATGACGTCTCCCAGACCTTATTATATGCCAAGGGGTTAAGTATTGTTATATTTGGGAATCCAAGTATTCCCGAAACACGTGTCCCGAATTAATTACTATATTGTGCGGGAGGAGTGATGCGATACACTGTGTTTAAGATTTTACCTTAATCTAACACTTTTCTAAAGTACGGTACAGTAACAATTATTCATTTACATCGCTGGCATATTCTAATTTCCCAAAACAGCGTTGTTACAGATTTCAACAACATCTATTACATACAAATACCAACGAAACAAAAATACATAATTCAATATTAAACCGGTTGCGCGCAGATACACATTTCGACATCCTTATTAAAACTTGGTGCCGTTACGCAAATTCATGCGTCTAATTAATTGAAACACGTTCCGCGAATGGGAATAACTAACAGCCGGCAACAACAATTCGTTATTGTTGTTGATGCTCGCGTTAATAGTTAATATAGTTTCTCCGCTATCCGGTGATGCTGGAGCACTTGGTACTGATGGGGCCTCCACGCAGTAATTTTATAATCAGTTAGGCCTTGGCGTAATTATCTGCGCCCGCCTATATCCAGTAGCACAATCAACGCTAGAGTTCTACCCAGTTCTCTGGTAACGTGAGAGCTATGCGTGGAAATGGATTTCTATGCGACGGTTGCAGCAGGCACAACAGAAAGCGAAATGTATGCGCAAAATAAGATTCCGGTCAAATTTTATCTACTGTATTGGCAATAAGTCCAGCAACGTCTAATAACTGTGAGTTTTAAGCTGATATTTTAACGCTAATAACTCCACACACATTTCAAGGATTTAGCAAAAGGAAACTGTCATTTAATTAAATAATTTTTTTATTTGTCAAATATTTTAAACACAAATAGTGTCATCAACATAGTAGTGGATGAATGAAAATTGAAAATTTACTTTTACTGGGTATTCATAACAATTTCTGCTAAATTAGGACATTATGGCACCAGCCATACGACAGCCCATTATCTAAGAAAAGGAAGTACTATTAAAGTAGATGTAATAAAATTGCATAAAAGGTAAATAAAAAGATAATAATTTCTAAGAAAATTGGATTAGGAATGATACATTGGTGGTGTGTGTTGAAAATATTCGACAAATAAAGAGATATTTAATTAAACATCAGCTTCTTCCGCCTTCTGCTGAATCGTTGAAATACATATGTAGTGGAGTTATTAGCGTTGAAATATCAGCTTATTAATTACAAGCATGATCAACTTGCGGCGCCAAAATATTACGTCGTATTTGCTTACGCTTGGTATAAAAGTGGATGCGTTGACCAAAGACCAAATGAATTTTAAACTCCAGTAACTTTTGCTTTCACACAAGATTTTTGCTTCTTTCTCGTTGTTCCATATGTGGTAGCCATGCCATCATACGATGTACATGGTGTAAAAAATTCCTGTATTCCCGCAAAATAAGTCCCTTGGGAAGCCACACAGCGTTGGAGACGGTTCTTCCATTCCTCATAGCAATGCTGGAACTCGGATATTGGAATCGCCTTTAGCTGGTCGGTTACAGCCGTTTGAATGTTTTGGAGTGTCCCAAAATGATGTCCCTTCATATGAATTTTCAATCTTGGGCAGAGGAAAAAGTCACAAGGACTCAAATCAGGTGAATAAGGAGCCACAGAAATATTTTTACTGGCCAAAAGACCGTTTATGGAAATAGCTGTATGACAAGGCGCATTGTCATGATGCAGGATTCAATCGTTCTTGATGTTTGGTCTCACACGCATGGCCCTTTCTTTCTAGAACCTCTCGGTAAAAATGTTGATTAACTGTCTGACTTTGAGACTCGAACTCTTTGTGAACGATTCCCTGGATATCAAAGAAACAAATCAACATGCTCTTGATTTTTGATTTGCTCATTCTTGTTTTCTTGGGCTTTGAAGAACCTGAAGTGCTCCATTCCATGCCCTGGCGTTTTGTTTCCGGGTCATACTCTAACGCCCAACTCTCATCACCACTAATGACACGTTCCAAAAAAATTTCATTATTTTCCATCGATTCCAAAAAGTCAAGGCACCTTTCTCTCCTGATGTCCTTCTGTTCCTGCGAAAGGTTTTTTGGAACCATTTTCGAGCAGATCTTTCTCATTTCCAATTCATTGATCAAAACTTTATGAATGGTGGTGTGAGACAAATTCAACTGTTCCCCAATCATTCTGATCGCCAACCAACGATCTGAACGCACAAGATCGCGGATTTTGTCGACATTGCAATTGGTTCTTGCATTTGAAGGCCTTCCGCTGCGTGGCTCATCTTCCATCGACTCTCTTCCTTCTGAAAATGCTTTAAACCGCCGAAAAACCTGGGGTTTTGGCAAAACACTGTTACCGTAGGCCTACTGAAGTTTTGCAAATGTTTCTGTTGCGTTTTGCCCAAACCTGATAGCACACCGTTGCTCGAAGTTAATGTCTTTCATTTGTAGAAAGCACTACGAAAACCGGGTTCACGGAAAAAACGACAACGGACAACCAAATGGCTTGATCGAGTTCAAACTTGCACTGAACGCGTATTACAATGTCCGCTTGTCGCTCCCCCATGTCCCGTGCTTCCCGTGTTGCCATATCAAACGCTACGTTGTCAGTCTCATTACTTAATTTACACACCTCGTATGTGGTGGATTGTAAATACAAGCGATTTCCTTATTCCCTGAAAAATATAAGGATGCAAGATATATCTATAGGCTTCGTATACGTACTTTTATTTAAACATACTTATATATGGGTTACATAAAAGTATTTACAAGTATTTAAACCTGGTAATTGATGTTAATTACCTAATATTTTAGGGCAAATAAAATTTCTTTGGTCATAATAAGACAATTTTTATTTTATTTAAGCATTAATGAAAATATTGGAAATATTTATGATTACTGATTTTGAACGTATCAGTAAATTAGACTGATACCCAGTAACCAAGAAACTAGTAGCCATTAAATTTGAAATTCAAATGAATGGGTTTTTTTATTTCCAACGTACCGGAAATTAACGAAATTAACCTTAAAACAGAAAATTGCTAAATTGTTGCGTCACCTGGTTCTTGGAAATTGTTACTCACCCAGTATATTACTGAATGCGACCGTATCTTCGTTTTTAATTTCAAGACATACTCAAATTTACATCTGCTGTATGTATCATTTATTTAGCATCTACGCTCTGCCACTTTAATATTCGTGAGAACGTTTGTACAGTTTTGGGGTCGGAACTGCCTTCGTCACACAGAAGGAGCTATCTATTTATTATCGTAGCCGGCTAAATTATTTCCCTCCGACTTTATGTGAACTGTTTCTTCGCCTAGCGAAAACAATGATTATTATCTCGACTTGTTATTACGTCTACGCGGTTTAAAACTAGAGCATGGGTACTGTTACGCGATGCCTGTTCGTTTCAAAAGCAATTAATTACGCGTAGAAAAGAAAACGAACTATAATACAATGCATAGAAAGAGATTCTCTCTTTTTTATTTAATGAATCGAAATATTCAATTCCGAATACTCATCCGTTAAGGTATCAGTTTCCGAGATTAATATCGCCAACGTAAATCGCCAATCGATAACTGGACTGGTTGGTTTTGAGCGTATGTACGTTCGCTATACACACGCCCATCTTGTTTGCGTTTAACAAGCGACTCTGGAACAAACTACAACTTTCACTTGTTAGTATTTATATGAGTTTGCCTTGCAGGTGTTATAAATTATGATAGAGATTGTAAAAGAAATCAGGTAAAGTCAGACAAACTTAAGCAACTCTCAGTCTGGGAAAAAGTAAACCATTTATTTCTCTAGTATGTAAAGTTGTCGTACAAAAACATCCCACGTGCTTACCTAATGAATGTTAGCACTTATCACTTACACATTGTGTACGGTTGTTTAAAAGATGACGCCTGGTGTTTTGATTTGAAAACAAAAAAATTGGTAAAGATGCTGCATCATTAATAAAACTAGAGTGTACGCATGCAGGTGAAAAGATTCTAAAACCAAAACAAAGCAAGGCAGAATTGGACGAAACAAAAAACTGCTTTTGTAAGTTCTCGCACAATCAGGAATAGGTTAATGAACGCAGGGGTGTACGGTCGCAAACATACCAAAAAACCATTATTAACGAAGAAAGAATTCGCCCTGAGATTAGAATTTAGCAAACAATATATAATACACTGGATAAAGGGATATTGAATAATTGGAAACTGATGATATCGGGGGACGAATCGAAATATGAATTTTAGGCAATTTATTTAGTAGTGACGAATTAAGAAATGGAAAGAATGTAAGAAGTCTACAGTGATCACAAAGATTTAACCCCAAATACGTTAGGCCAATCCTTAAATATGGTGCTTTTCTTTCATGGGCCTCTCTCTCTCTCTCTCTCTCTCAGGATTTAGGATTGGCGTTCTAGCTGACGTTATGATGTGGTAACTGCACATGCTGAAAGTGTATCTTGGTATAAGAACATCATTTTCTTTTCCTGCCGCATCCCCTAATTTCGGGATACAGCCCCCGCTAAAGATTTGAATGATTTTTAAATTTTTATAAATATCTCCGAAACTATAACAGATACCTTCATTTTTGTACAATATAATTTGAAGTACATTACATAGTCCGAAGGATGAAGCGAACCATTTTCAAAAAAACAAATTTACGATGGACCAGGTACTCCCATATTTTTAGAATTTGTTTTTTTTATTTTTCACAAAGTCGGTTTTATGTAGAGAGCGGTGCTGTATAGCAAATTTAGGCTGTTAAAAACAAGTATATAAGAAAACGATAATGAAGCAATACTTGTCATCGATTGTCGTTATAAATATATACTGCTGTGTTTCAAAATGCTAATATTATAATTTAGCAATGAATTTTAAATAATAATAATTACAAACTTAGGTTCTGTTGTACATGTCAAATTGACACGAGCCTGGCATTTTCTGAAAAATTAATAATTGACAATTGTTAAATTAATATTTGAATGACTTAATCAAAAATTGTGATTTATCTAAAATTATATCAAGAAACTTAAAGATGTGTTTGAAAATATAATTTTGAAATGATATCAAATACCTTATAAAATATAACTTGTGTATATGTGATTATGTGTTCCACCCACTTCTCTCTTCTCTACGGCCTCTCTTCCTCCTTTCCAATACTTCTTTCACCTCACTCCTTCTTATCACTCTTTTTCTTACTATTTCTCTTTATTTCTACCCACGGAATCAACTTTATCTAACTTTTCTACTTTTCAATCTTGTTTATTTTCTTTTTCTCCGTTACTCTCGCAACCATCCAAAATTCCTGTCATCGTCACCACGGCAATCCATTACTACTGTATTGTACTGCGATTTAATTGCATTGTCGAATGGTACATTCACTATACTGTATATGGCCTTCTTGAGCGCTCTCGAGATTCTGTGATCACAACTTGGAGTCGACGAATTCCACTGGCGTGTCGTTCTTCGTATGGTAGATTCGTGATGTGATGCGTAAAACTAGTTCGAAAACCCTTCTGTTGTGTAGTGTTGTATGATGTATAATAGTTTGTGTTAATTTACAAGTTACAAATACAATAAAGTATTTTTTGATTTAGTTACATTTTGAATGCCCATTTCTTGTAGCTGGCTGGACTTATAGTACCCTTCCTCCCTACCAAACAGAGACCGTCTGTACCGATCGAGCCACGGATATTAAAGGAATCTTCAATGTTAAACTTCAAATGCGAATTGTATTAGGTGGCGGTCTTTCAGCGAATAAGCTATTCAATTATCCCAGATGATCGACAAATCGATCGCTTCCTGGCTTACAAACCTTTACAATATCAATGAAACGGCAAGATGTTGTAAAAACATCATTGCAATACATACTTATCTAGTAATTATTTATTATTTAGATGACGTTTCTAAAAAATACTGTAATATAATGTGATTCAAATGACCATAGACGGACATTTCAAATAATGTATGAGAAGCATTCTTTTGTGAAGATTAAATTTACAGTTCGGCCTGATTTCTATAGAACAATATTAATATAACTAACATGTTTATTTATTCAATGCAAAGTCTTTCACAACATGTTTTGGTAACAATGCCATATAAGACGTCATTCACAATGATGTACATACATTGATCTTTATCCTACCTGTCCTATGCATAAACTATATCAATCGCTGCCATTGCAAATTGCAAATTTTCACTACACGAACAAAAAAGCTTCTGGTATATTATTTGAAGCGGCCACCTTATATACGCATTACGATAATGGTGTGCGTGATAGAATACTTGTACTTTTAATAAATAAATATTTACATCGATATACCCATCAGATTATGTTACAGTATTTCTTGGCGTCATTATGGAAATAATAAATAATTTCTAGATAAATGTCTATATTTATAACGACAATCAATGACAAGTAATGTTTCATTATAGTTTTCATTTATGTATTTTTTTCATTCATTTCATTTGTATTTGTATGTATTAACTGTCTAAATTTGCTATACAGCATCGTTTTCTACATAAAACCGACTTCATTTTGAAATAATTGGTGTCATCCACGGGATATACTTATATATACGGGATGTGATATACTTCAAATTATATTGTACAAAAAAGAAGAAATCTGTTATAGCTTCCGAGATATTTACAAAAACTTAAAATTCATTCACATCTTTGGCGGGGGTTCTACCCCGAAATTAGGGGATTCGGTTCTTAACCAAGGTACTCTTTCAGTCTGTGCAGTCTCATCCAAATCAGGATGTGCGAGTTGCCTGTGTTCCCTTGTGAGAGCGAATTTTTTAAATCAGAAGTTTACAAAGCATTCTTTTTTTAAAATAAAATTCTAGATATTTTATCCAATGTTTAAATTCTTTTTTAGACGCCACAATATTCCCTCTATTCTTCATGATTCCTCCCGTCCAATCAATATATACCACTGAAGTCCGAGTCATCCTTCTATCGCTCGTAGCGTTTCCAACTTAAGCTTTGTACCAGCACTACGCGAGATTCGTCGTGGAATGCGAGAAATCCCATTACCGTTCTTCGCCGTACGGACGCTCCCTCCCGCTACCTCCTAAAGACCGCTAGCACCCGCTGGCATTCGCCGAGATACCAAAGTGCGTCACCGACTGGCGGCAACTCGCTCTTTTCATATTAGCAACGCCTATGTAGCAGTGTTGGCAGTGTCTAGTTGTACCTATGTATTTGTCTTGTTCGACGGAATAGACGGGATGATGATGGAATTTTCTTTCCTCTTTTGTTGACGCTCTGCATGCATAAATGCCTGGATTTTCACTTGGACGAATTTTCAGTGGCGGATTAACAGGCATTTCAGCTTACTCTCTTCCGTTGTTAAATTCGAGCGCAGGATCGTGCAGGAATTTTGTATCTGAATGGTGTGTGAATACCGTTCGACTTTCACTTCTAATGGATGGTTTTTGTTGTATGGGAGTGAGTATTGCTTTAAACGTTGGAATGCTGTTGGTAGGTATAATAGTAAAATTGGGTGGATGTAATAATTGCACGAGTTTTCGAAGAGTTTTAGGGATTGGCGTCGTAAAATTATATGTCCGCACATATACCTTAACTTACCTGTTCTCTTGCTACGTTGTATTTAATAAAGTTAAGGAAACGGACCACTGAAATATGTAGGAATTTTACAGCCTTATTAATAGTCATTCCCTAATAGCGTGCTAGTACCCTACTAGTTAGTAGGCACTAACATCCTACTAAGACCATATTTTCTTACCATATATTAATAGACGTATATTTAGTAGCTACTAACTAATAGGATGATAGTAGCGAAGAATGTATGGCAACATGGTAAATATCTTTCACAATCATTCGCTCTGTGAACATACAAGAGAAGTTTTGACAATTAAATGAGAAACCAGGGATATGTTTATTTTTGCTGCACGTATAAATTAATGTTAACGCAGATTTTAAACAGGTAGATAAAATGGACAAAATTATATAAGGAAGGTGCTAATGTTTATTATACAATGACAACAGTTGAGGAAAGATTTTATGCGAAGAGTAAGTACACAAGGAACCATTTATTAATTTGACAATATCAAAGATACTCACATCTATTTACACATTTTTTATATAGTACGGAATTTATTTACTTGTTGCATTTATATTACTTTTATTTACAAATAAACTAGTTGCACAACTTAAATTATTATTTACAGTTCTTATTCATTCATCCACTTATTCCTCTTATATCTCAGCATGAAACTCCACATGATCAATGTTCAATCAGGCGTTACTCAGGACTGCTGCTTTAATGCTTCCATCCTTTTTTCGTTTAATTCAAGCTTAATTCTACTGAATTTAATATTCCTCGACAACACTTCATATTTATAAATGGATTTGAAATAATGGGGTGAAATAAGCACAAAAGGAATCCGAATATTACCAATTCGCGTGAACGTTTTTTGTGGTTAGCTTTAATAGCGCCTTAAACATACCTCTAGTCGCTACTAAGGATTTAGTTGGCAACTAAGCTTAGTACGCTACTAAACACGACTATTAGTACCGATTTTCTTAATAGAATCTTAGTGGGATCTTAGTAGCCACTAAATCGGACTATTAATAAGACTGTTAATGTTTAAAACTTGATTTAGAAAAGAAAATCGCTTTGTCCTTTCTATGGTATGATCGGAAATACTTTTAAGTTAAATGAAGCAAAGATTTTTAAAGGAAAGCTGTAATAATATAATTTTAAATTTTTCCAAACTTAGTAGTATGTTGTTGTCTAGGTTTATTTGCCTTTCATGTTACATACTATATCGCCCTCTATGATCACACGTTACATCCCTCTTTTTTAAGTCATAAAAAACAAATAAAAAATGAAAATGAGATATGTTCTTATTTATAAACTAAAAAGTTTTTCTTTTTCCGCGTCGTTCTTCGCCTTTTTCTTTGGGTTGGGTTGACATTTGTGGTTGTTCCGGTAGCGGCTTGAAGTATTTTCCATTTCTTCGTACCGTCCGTTAGTCTGTTTTTATTAATACCTTATATGGAAATTCTGTTTGCTTTTCGACAACTCCTTTTCTTTTAAGGTCCATTATCCATACCTTACTTCCCTTTTCCAATGGTGTGTTTTCTTTGTCTGCCCCGTGTCTTCGATCATAGTGGAATTTCTATCTGGCTTTTTCCTCGTTAATCCGTTTCTTTATATGTTCGTGGTCTGGTGTTTTAGGTTTCATGGCTTCAGTAGTCCTAGGTAGTTTACCCCGCAGTTTACGGCCAAATAAAAGTTGTGCTGGAGACGCACCACACTCCAACTAGGTATTCCTATATATTAATAAAGCCATGCATGTTGTTCGCTAGGTTTTAGTGGGTTCTAGCAAGACCACCACGGCGTCCGTTTTACAACTCCGTTTATTTGTCTTTCATGTTACACACTATATCGCCCTCTATGATCACACGTCACATATACCAACCATATTGTTTAAAGCTTCTTCCAGCTGAATACTTGAAAAAGAATCCTGATGAATCCCAATTTGGGCGGCACGAAGGGTACGGATAAATTTGCAAATAATCTTTAACCACAAACGATCTATGTTTTTTAGTTTGTATATCTGGCAACGTAATCAACAATTTGTCTCCCAAATCCTGAATATATTCTAGTTTTATCTTCAACAGTTCGTCGCATGTGCATTTGGATTGGTAGGAGGCCAATGCTTTGTTGCCTTATTAAACAAATAGCTATTAAAAATATATAAATATACTTTTAAAGTAATTTATATAGTCAATTTTGACATCTTCCAGTTTTGGCAAGATCAAAGAGCAATTACTTTGCGCTATATTGCAGAGCGGAATTTCCATTCTCACACTCTTCCTGGTGTTTCGTACGTGAAGACCGCGAACGCCACTAGACCCACACACATCTGAAGTGCATATTTTACATATGATAAACATGACGATAAAGCATCGAACACGAACTTGGGACGTCACCGGTGCGCGGGGACGCGTTTCCTACAACCGGATACGGTACGCCAAACTCGCTAACGGATCCACAACGCTACGTCAACATTTGCGAGATGATGTCTGATTGTGGGCGCTGCAGTGTAATATCTGTGTGTTGTTGGTATCCGATGGGAATGCTATGTAAAAAAATAAAGGAAAAAAATATTAATAAAAACGTTTAGGATACGTCAGCGCGCAATGTATGTACGCGTGTCGTATTTTCTTCACGAACATGTGTTTAACTGTAGAAAATACATAAATAAAGAAAGGAACATGCATATGTGGATGTCTCAAGGCATATTTCTATAATATGCAGATTTAAAAAGACTTGAAAAGTAACCTCTTTTACCTATTTTTGTGAATTCTGTTATCTTTCTTTGTGCGTTTTGTTTAATGCTAGCTTTTATTTACTTAATGTACATACAGTGACTAATTAAAGACTTGATATATAATTGCATATATTTGTTAATATTAATGCAAATTATGGCACCACTCTTTTAGCGAAGTTTCTCATAAAGCTTCCGCATTCATGCAGCTGTAGTTCACCAACCTCACGGTTGATGTTAATTTTTTGATTCGGAATTGTAGCACGTTTGGTAACATAAACTTCTTCCTTCAAATGATCCTAGAGCAAAAAGTCCAAAGGAGCTAATCGCACGACTGGGACGTCATCCCTCTTTACAAAAACGAAATTTGTTTTGAAGTAAAAACAAAAGTTTCTTGTGCTGTACGATATCTGGACCCATCCTGTTAAAACTACATTCTATGCAAGTTTAAATCGTTCGTGTCATTATAAGAAAGGCGTTCAACATCTTCCGATAGCCTACACCATTGACAGTAACAGCATTGCCATCTTCGTCCTCAATAATTGGCCAATGATTCTGTTTGGGGTGATTCCCTGCTCTGTTTTCATACGAATTACAAGTTTGTTGATTGAATAGAACTATTTATTGCACACACAATGATATGAAAATGATAACTATGACATATGACAAATTACTTGTTGTTACATAGATATAAAACAAAAACATCTCAGGCTCATTGTGAGCTATAAACTTATATACACAAGTAAACTACATAAACAGATTCCTTTAGCCGATAGTGCACACCGAACAGTGTATTTTTATAATGATTTGGCTTCTCTACAGTAGCTAGATAGAATTGTGTCGATTCACAAATTTCACAAAGTGTTATCGGTGATTTCTAGCGAGACCGTATATTAATTACAATGACATTTTACAATTTTGACGATTTCTTTACTTTTTGAACGGATTTGGATACTACATCATTTTACCTCCTATTAATGAAAAGTATATTTCATTCATCTAGCTTTCGCAATTTGTACTTGCATATACACAACTGTATGCCATAAATACATAAATTCAACGAATCTAATGTTTCATTTGTTATTGATTTACATCTACGTTTTCTCGATCAAATCACGTTCCTTTCTATACTTACACACATTTTATTCTTTATTGCTTTCCGAGCATTGGCACGGGTAATCTAAAATCAATTTCAAACCTCTCTTCTGTTAACCGTATCCCGATATGTAGTTGAACATACATATAAGTTATAGTTTTTTATGGCCTTTATGTTAGGCAGGCGTTCCTAAGATGTCCTCCTACTTAAAAATAAACGAACCTGTGTGGTACGTGGTGGAGTAATCTATTTTTGATATTGACCCACCTCTGCGTTCAGGTGCATTCTTTGTTGGTTTGTTTATGCGGTAGGCTTGTGTGTGTATTTTTGTAATCGGACCACCGCTTACTGTAGGAAGCGAGAGTGGTGGGGTATCGACTTTCAAGTTTCTCAATATTATTCACTGCTTGGGCTTGTTCGAATTACAAAAAGGTGCGTTTTCGCTGCTAAAACCTACCGATATCATATTCAATCTACAGTGCCGGTCGTAGTTATTTGCCCACTTGATGTAACACGCATAAACGCAAACTGATTAATAGTTTTCTTCTTCTAATAACATTAATAAATTACCTGATGAATGATTATCTTTCTTTTACTTATAGGTAGACAACATTACTTGCATAATTACATGACGCAAATCTTTATAAGAAATCTATGCAAAAAGGTATGCGGGCAAATAAGTATGACTGGTTCTGTATACTGTATATACGATAGATTGAACATAAAACAACTCGAAAAAATGCGATGGATTATACTGGTCAACACCATTTTTTTTTTTACTTTTATTGAATATTTCTAGGCATCAGAAAAAAATACTAGATAATTGCGAACAGCTTTACTTTTTGTAATTTATAGTTTTATTATTTTGACTAAAAAATACAAGAAAATTACTACATATTTAAGTAAAATTTCTATTCAACACTATGACTTCTATATGATTTCCTTGAATGAACGACTTCAGGTTGGTTCGTTGCAAGTTCCAACAGTAGTCGGCCATCCTATGGGAGTACCACATTCCTTAATAACGCTCTTCCATTGTGCGTATGTCTTGATGAAATCTTTCACTCTGCTCTCGCCCAGATTTTCTGGGAATCGCTCTAAATGTGAGTATAAGAAGGGGATTTTTATGGTCGTGGTGCACCCCAGCCCTTGCAATGTCGGCAGCATGTACTCAACAAGCTCCATATAGTTGTCGGAGTTCTTGTTCCCAAAAAAGTTAGTTATAACACAAACAAACGAATTTAAAACTTTCAATTCGACTTCATTCATTGATTTGACAAAATCGGGATCTTGCACGAGTTTCCTAATTTGTGGTCCATCAAATATACCTGCTTTTAATTCCTCGGTACTTAATCCTGGAAACTTACGCGAGAGAAAATTGAAACATTCGCCACTTTTGTCAAGGGCCTTCACAAACTGCTTCATTATGCCGAGTTTAATATGAAGTGGTGGAAGGATGATACGATCTCGGGTAACTAAAGGCACGTTTATAACATTTTTTGTACCAACTTGCAGCTCCTCTCGCACGGCCCAAACTTTTTGTGACCAATGGCGTTGCTTGTCTCGACTGTCCCAGAGACACATAAATCAAGGAAACTTTGTGTATCCACCTTGTTTACCTAGAAGGAAGTTAACCATTTTCAAGTCAACACAAATGGCCCAATTGTGGTCTTGATACTTAATTTTTTCCATTACTGTAGAAATATTTGTGTACTCTTCTTTAAAAGTCGTCAAATGTGCAATAGGTATAGATCCATACTTGTTACCGTTATGAAGTAAAACACAAGTTTCTTTTGCTGTTGTCTATAAAAAGACACCAATACTAGGTTGGTATTTTTTTAAACCCATCTGTTGCAAAATACGTCTAATATCATTCCAAAAGATGAACTCCTCTTCAGAGAAATACGGTAACAGATTCTTTTCTCGGGTGCGATAAAAAGTAATGTTGGTTTCCCGACTAAGACAATTTTTTTCTTTTAAACGAGATGCCAAAATTTCAGAAGCTTCACTTGATAGGTTCAGATCTCTTACTAAGTCACTTAGTTCCTTTTGATTAAATCGTTGAGGTTGTGATTGGCTAAATATGTAGCCTGAATCAGAGTCTTCACTTGATGTATTGTGTTCGGGTTTATGTAGTTTTGGATCATTAGAGAATTTAGATGTGCTGGTTTGTACCGCACATGATTTTAATTGAGGTCGTACAACAGAAGATAAGTTAGGATATGACCACTTACTTCGATTTCCAGGATTAATTCCGTTTATTTTCACGCAGAACTAGCAGTCGTTCTGATGATTTTGAGGTTCTCGCCAAATCGTGGGTGTTTCGAACTTTATTGCATTCCTTTTTTCAATTGGACCATTGTCGCAGACACAATACATTTCTGGCACACAATATGATGTACCCATGGCTTGTATTGATTGCAGAATGTTATTTTAAAGTACTGAAAATACTTAGTTTTTACGAAGTCTGAAATAGGTTTTCGATATTTTTCAAAGATATATTCGCCACAAATATAGCAAAAACAATCAGGATTATGCCAACAATGTCTTCTTGCCCAAGCCGTATCTAAAACAACAAAAAAATCAAAAACCGTCGAAGCATAAAAATCTAAACAAAATTGGTAAATGCTGTAACTCAAAAACAAAAGCTGTTAAATGTACACCGAACTGAGATAGAAACAAAAAAAAGGAGAAAACATACGGCCTGTGTTATCATAAATTCAACAAACGGAACAATAGTTACAAATAAACAATTGTCTCTCTCTAAATAGAGGCGGTTTAAAACGTGACGATTGAAATTCTATTGTTTCATTGAGTAAAAGAAGAAAAACTTGTTTCACACATACAGCGACGGCTTATTCAATTTATGACTTTATGAAATTGAGCTGCGCGCCATAGGCTAGGCGTGCGCTTGATTGATAAAATAAAAGAAATGGGAAGTTGTAATTTATAAAACACTTCCGTTTTAAGCGGCTTTCGTGATGTTACAAACTGGATAAAATCGGTTAAATACAGCATCAGGTGTGTTTCCGCAGTTATTTCCGCAAAAAATAGTAAAACATAATTTTTGAAGTTTTAACAAAAAAAAACAATGTTACTAAAAAATTGTTAATATTAACCATAAGTTACTATAAGTATTTTGTTAAATTGTAGTAAAATTAGCAAAACATTTTCTAGCTCGGTTTCGATAACAATGCGAATTGTTAAATATCCTCCAACTAAAAAGGAGGTCTATGGGGCCTCCCCTCCAATTATATTTTTATTACTTTTAGGACTTAAATTTTCAAGGGGGCCCCCTGTTTTTTAAAATTTAATTCTATTACTTTAATTTTTAAGGGGGCCCCCTTTTTATTTTTAAGGGGCCCCCCTTTTATTTTTAAGGGGCCCCCCTTTATTTTTAAGGGGCCCCCCTTTTATTTTTAAGGGGCCCCCCTTTTATTTTTAAGGGGGGCCCCTTTTTAATTTTCAAGGGGGCCCCCTTTTTAATTTTTAAGGGGGCTCCCCTTTTTAATTTTTTTTTAATTTAATTTTATTTCTCTCACTCTGTACATATTTTATTTTGCTTTATTTTATATCGGTTATCCATGCTGTATATATTTAATATTATGCTATTTTATTTTCATCTGTCCACCCCCCGTATATAATTTATTTTATTTCCTTTTCTTCAGCCTGTATAGTCTTTATTTTATTTGATTTTTTGATTACCCTTCCTATATATATATATATATATATTCCGTTTAATTTTGTTTTACTTTATCTATCCTATTTATATTTTACCTTTTTCCTTTCTTATTCGCCCTGTATATAGTACAACTTATTTCATTTTACCGGAGTAATAAAACCATACCACAAAACTTACCTCCCTTATCTCTCCCAGTAATGTAACGAAGCATATTTTCTCAATTTTAATTTTTAAAATCACCCGATCTGTCTTTATCTCGTGTTTTCTTTATGTTACAGTTTCGGAAAGAGGACAGGCGGAAATGCCAGGAGGCAAAACGAGTGTTTTGTGCTCGAAACATCAGAGATGATCGTTGTAAGTACATACACAAGCGTCACTCTTTCATAAAACATACGCATGCATGTCTTTCTGTTCTTTTTTCCTCCTGATTGTTACTCCTATTGCGCATATGAATCTTTCAACTTATTTCTCGCTTTCACTATTACGAGATGAATCTGCTATTTTAACGGGGCTACAATTTGCTAATTAAGTCCTTTTACTGGAGAGCAGAAAAAAGAAGAAAGCTTGGAATTATTACGTAGAAGGATTTAATAAATTAAAACGGTGATTCATTTACTCATTTTGCATTTACATTTCGTTGGAAATTCCATATAGAATGTAATCCTTTGAGTACCTCGACTAAAATTTTGTTTAAAATGTTCTTTGTAATATCGCTAATTACTGTTCGGAAGGGTTCTTTGAACGCAGTCGAAGGGTTGAGTCGATATTCACATAGCGATTCAAAGGTATTAAATAAATGTGCTCCAGTATCTTAGCAACACGTAATGATGAACTTTATACAACCTGTAACCTTTTACCGCCTTTTAATACATATTAACATTCAATTTAATTTAATTTATTACCGAATGTTACTGATATATCAGGTAACCAAATAAGTTCATGCGGTTCTTGTATAAAGTAGAGCAAAGCAGCACAATTCAAATTTGCCGCAATTATTTTTGGTAACTACAACTTAAAGATATTAAAATACCTAAAGATGTAATACAAAATTGTAGGTAATTTCATGCTTTAATATTGAAGTTACTAAAAATAATTGCGGAAAATTTGAATTTTACTGCTTGGGGAGTGCCATGAATATTTTTTTAAGTTGTTGATCGATAGTACCTGTTTGTTATCTGTCATCTACTTTGGTATGAATCCTTCTTTTATGGGATACATACACATTTTCTGTTGTTTTTTTTAATTCCCAATTTTAAATAATTGAAAATGGCAACGAATAAAACTTTAATTCGAGGTTGTTTACTCTATGAGTACAAACTTGGCACTAAAGCTGCAGTGGCGACGAGAAAAATATGTACCGGATTCGGGGATGATGCCGTAAGTGATCGAACAGCACAAATGTACTTCAAAAGATTTTCGTTCGGGAAATCTAAGCCTGACCGATGAAGCACGCTCTGGGAGACTGAAGATCTTTGACAACAAGGATATTCAATCGATTGTGGAGGAAAATTCTAGTATACCGCGCATAGAGCTTGCAGAAATTTCCAATGTCGGTGATGAAACCATTCGTTTACACCTTCATCAACTAGGAAAGAGGTAAACACACTGTTCGGATTACTCCTCCCGCACAAGTATTAATTAATTCGGGACGACACGTGTTTCGGGAATACG
>JARFOC010065534.1:0-14438 GCA_031763485.1 Osmoderma eremita | reverse complement strand
AATTCATAATTCATAATTCATAATTCATAATTCATAATTCATAATTCATAATTCATAATTCATAATTCATAATTCATAATTCATCATAATTTGACGTCATAAATACATTAACTACCCCTACAATGTGTAAATGTAATTTTTTCCACCCCCTACCTTCTTTCAAATAACCAATTTTCCTTCTTTCCCTTAGACACTATACGATTTTATTTGAATAATAGTTTTAGTTAACACAAGTTTTGATTTGACGTTTGTGATACTTCATTTATTTATATCTATTGCCTAGCGACGTCCCAATTATTTCGTTACCAGATGATTTTTTCACGGTAACAGCGCTTCTATGTGGATGACACGTGTTACCTTGCACAATGTAAACACAAACACACGCCTTATCACACGACAGCAACTGCGGGCTGATGCCAACATCGCCTCTAGAAACTACCCTTGTGTTTCCTCATACGCCTGGTATTTTTTATGAATCCGTGATGTTAATTTGTAAAGGCGTTCCTTTTGGTATCGATGTGTGAGAATGTGTTATGATTTTACAATGTATTTGTTCGACTGTATAGTTGGAATGTGTGTGCTGGTATGGTTGTAAGGTTGACGTATGGATGGCGCTGCTACGGAGAGACTAAAGTGCATGCGCAGAATGAGCACAATATATTAATATGTACATTTTCATTGAATAACACGTAACATGGTCGTAGAGAATAAAGGTTAGAAAGTTAAAACGAGAGAGATTAAAGTGTTTTATTTCTCACATTCAAAAAGAATACAAGTTTAAGGGTTGAGCATCACGCAACACATCCAAACGAATCAACAGTATTTAAGAACATTCTTTTATCTGGTAACATTAATTAGTTCCATTATCTGCCTCCGGCTGGATCTGGGATATTATTTATTCCCAAAAAGTGTAGAGTCCTTCCTTGCCAACTGAGATGGAGATATAGGCACTTAACAATTTAGTATGCAACCATTAATACACATGAAGCGTTATAAATCAAAATGGAAGTACGCAAAAGTCCGCCTATGTTGCAGACTAACCTAATACTAATAAAAGAATTAACAAGAGAACAAAAGATTCTGCGGGAGATCAAGCCGTTGTAATGGTATAATATTAATTTCTAAGTATCTTCCTAAAATCCCCCTCCATCTAATTTTAAATTAAATCTAACGCATTTCCAACACTCAACTGTAAATACCTTCAAAAACACCCCCCTAACATTTTTTTTCTTACATACTTAACATCGATTTCTTAATATTCAGTCGTTTTTTGTGAAATTCTCTAATAAGTTGATTATTAAATATTATATCAAATACATAACTTTTCTGTGTTCTTTCATTCTAAAATCGATTTAGTGGTTTTATTTAACTTTTGTAGTTAAATAGAATGAGAATAAATAATTGCTGGCAAAGAGTTGCTGCAAACGCTGGTGCTTACACGTAAAGCATGGTAAAACACCTAGCGTACCTTTATTTTTGTTTTGGTGGAGTGAAAATGCAAAAAGATGCACACTCCTTAGAATCAGGGATATCTAACGGAGTATTCGGAGGAAGCGAGATCGCTTTAGGAAATTGGAATATCCATAAGGCTGGTGGGAGATAAGTGCTTCAATAGGGCGGGCATTTCCCGGTTATCGCGGCTGTATTCAGTGCTAGATGTGCCCTTTTAAAACGTTCGCTACGAGATATGAGCATGTATAACTATACAAAAAAAGCGGTAAAGTAGATAAATAATATCCTCTTAGTAGACTTTCCAAATATTAGACGCGAGGAAAGTTCGTTTACCTAGCGTGATAGAGACCTACATTTATTTTCAACTATTTAGAAATTGTACAAATAGATTAAATAGTATTATATCAACAAAGACGTGTGGAAATATCAAATATCTTCATTTTCATTCATGCAACATAATCGATTTATCAAAAAATTACTGGTCATTTGCCCGACTTGCTATTGCTAGTAAGTCGGTTAATAATAATTTTACTTTGAAATACATAAAATACATAAAAATAAGACTACATATAATGATCTGTTCCGGTATAGCATCGCCATCTATGGGAGAAAACCTGAATCAGAAGATGCTACTTAAGTGGTCCAGACAGCATCACTACCGCGTAGCCACCTTGCGTTCGATAGCTCAACCAAACTACCGATATAAAAAGGGCACTTTCTACGTCAGAGCAATAATTCATTCAATTATTACGGAAATAATGTAACGTAATACATAAAGCTTATAAGGATAAATGTTATGAATGCTTAATAAATTTTTCTCACCCAAGATACGTTATACTCTCCGGACTGTAGGGATGAGACGCTGCGGTAGGACATTTTGTCAACTATCATGAAGATGTCGATTGTGGTCTACTGGTTTTCAGGCAAAATCTTGACTTACCTGAAAAAGATATAATTAAGTTAGAAATGTATAACTTTCCTATACTAATACTGGCTAGTGTTTATAAAAAAAATTCCACTATTAAAACCGGCAGCTCTGTTTAAGTTAAAATGCATAATTTTCACTTTAAAACATTATTGTAAATATTGTTCTGGTGACGATAATGTATAAAGTACAGGATTGTTTATAAGAACTTGATAGCAGTTTATTGCGACGAAAAATAACAAGACTAGGTTTCTTGTTTATTTTGTTTAATTACAGCAGGAATATTAAAGTATTGTGTTGTTACATTAAGGCAACATAAAATTTACAAAAAAAAAACACAAATTATAACATTCAGAGGAAGCTGATTAGTTTGGTTGTTGAAATGATTTTACACCTGTTTCAGAATGATTGATTTCGTTAAATACATCTAGGACGGAGTCTCAAAATTAAATTCTAAGCACCTTTTTTTGGATATCATGTCATAACCTCACTTTTTGACGTTTCATGGTAGTTTCTAAATTTGCCGCCATGCCTGTGGTCACGTAACATATGCCAAAGTAAATGTAGACATACAGCATGTCTATTGCTGAATCTATCCTCCAAAAAGGGTTTTTACAATATCTTAATAACAAAAAAAAATTGCGTATGTTGCAAACTATGTCGGTCACTGTATAACGTTTCCCGTGGTATCGAGGTCTGACTTATTATCAACGCAGCGCGCAATCACTAAGCTAGACATGAAATTTTGACGTACAATAGTGTATAATAAGTATTTTTTTTTAAAGTTCAACCCTTAAGGAGGTGAGAGGGTCAAAGTTCGTACAGGAAAAAAAAGTGATATGTGCCGTTTGCGTAAAAACATTACGTGTCACAATTCCATGTGGAGAAATTCGCGAGAGGCGAGCAAAGCCGTGAGTGAAGTAAGCAAGTTTTCTAAGTGTCTTCCTTGTCTTTCAAGGCATTTCTGAGTTTATTCCATCGCATGCAGTACCTGTACGGCCTTTCATCTAATTACGTACTTGCATGTTATTATAAACCTTGCTTTTCAGATAACTCCGAAGAAAGCAATCGTTTGGATACAAATCAGCTGATCTTTTGAGGTTACTGCATTCGTGTCCGGTATAAGTTAACTCAACATGGATTTATTCTCATTTTAATTGTGTTTGTTATTAATTTCTCAGAGACGGTTTTCAGATAACCATTCTTGGTAGATATACTTCATCTATCTGTCTTTTTCAAATACTTTGAGTTCTAATATTGGATGTTAATAATACAGAATGAAATTCAATTATGGATAATGGTATTGAAAACTGCAGATACTATTAAATTTATATTCGCCAATTCATTACACACCATAGAAATGGCAAACCTTAAATCTCAAAAGCATTTTCATATTGTTTTGTCTATTTTATGGAAATTAAAACTTATTAAACGCTTGACAATCCACTCTAACATAAATGAATATGCATTATAGCAAAGTGAAAGTCGAACGTACTGCCATGACAAATATTAGATTAGCATTGAAAACTACTTAAAATTGCCTGTAATTAGGAAGAAATCGGAATACGTACGTACAAACGTCAGCCGTTCACGGTATGTTGCAAAATTAAAACCCCATCAACTGTGATTATATGGAAGGCTACGTAGCAGGCACGTACAGGAATGCAGTATATTCCGCGTGTTTGCTCCGTTAGTGGCTAGTTAGTCTTGAAAAATGTCTTGTTTTCAAAAGTTTTCGGCGCACGCTTTACATCGTTTGCAATAATAATTAGAATTTCACCTTAACGTGGCGAGAATTCCAACAAACAGGTTAGGAACATCCTAGAACCAGTCGTTGGCTAGACCTACCGTTAGAAGATAGGTAATTGAATGGTGTCATAAATCTTTTCAATTAATTGGTAATCTGTTTACTTGACGTTCTGGCTATTTCTATCGTTTGTAGTATTGATGATATTCGACGGTTTATCAGTTCGCGTACTGTCGCCGTCAGAGTAGGATCCCGAGAAGGGTTGGTTGATGCAAAAGTTAATAATATTGAGTTAATAACTGTTATTTCTGCAAATAAACCCAATGTATTATTCAAATCAGCAAATTGTGCTTTCTTCTGTTACAGTCACACCCACCTACGATTTGTATTTAAAATAGGTTTATAGTTTGTAAAAAGATCTCGGAATGCATAAAAGCTTGGTTGCAATGGATATATTTGACTTCCATATAAAAATGATCCTTTATATCACGAAATCACAATTTCAGTATTTTTTTAATGAAATAAGATGGATGGCATATGTTTTCTATTATAGCACACATATCGTCCAAGTCCAGCCACGTCTGGTGCTGATGCATCTCACGGTTTAAAGGAGTATTGCTCTTATGGACCATATCCATCCTCTTTTATTTTATACGTTCTTGTATAAGGCTATCCTTTTCTATAACGGGGATTGTTGCCATATATTATTTGGTGGCTGTTGATATTAATCACTGTTTCTGTCACTTGTAAATTTCGGTTCATGTCTTTGTGTCACTTGTATTCTCCCAATTTTCTATTACGTATTTATCTTCGAACAAATCAGTTTCCACTGTAGATGGACTATTAAAGTGTAATTTGCTGGAAATAATATCACAACAAAAAAAGAAGTACAATAAATATGTACTCGATGAAGGAGCCGCTCAACAGGGACACACCATTCTGAGATTACCCCCGTACCACTGCACCTTAAATCCCATTGAACTGGTATGGGCACATGTCAATGTTATATGAGGGAACATAATACAAGATTTCAAGTTGAAGATATGCCTGTGCTTATTTAGCAAGGATATGTTTCAGTACAGAATTCACAAAATGACATTAAAGATGTTAAAATAAAAAAATAAAAAATACCCTTACCACCTCGATGAGTGAAGAACCCCGGATACGTATAACACTGAAAGTGTTATTCAAGTGGTGATCTGTGTGATGCAAATCTCCCAGAGTGCGACGTCTAACATTATCTTCCTTCGTAGCTTCCGCTGAGGATGGCAACTGAGATTTGCACCACACAAAACACCACTTGAATAACACTTTGAGTGTTATATGCATCTCATCGAGGTGGTAAGGGTATTTTTTTATTTTTACTATTTTAAGCCACGGTATTCTATTGACATCATTTCCCCAAGTAACCCAAAGTAACCGTATTCTATTATTTGAATTTTATATTAAAGATGTTATGAAAAGTAAGACAATTAATACTTATCATGTGGTTTTGTTTTACTTATATTTTATCAATTTTAGTTGAAGAGGATATGTGGAAATTGGAGGAGATGCAAGATGAACCCACAGAATTTATTATTAAGTTAATATCGGCCTAATACTCATCATCATATTCATGGTCTTTCGATACTACTTAATTTGTCAAATTGTGGAAATGATTTTGTAATTTGTTGCAAGCATATTCTCGTCAATATTTATATATTTATATTGTACAAATCCATATATGTTTCTCTGTAAATAAAAAGAATATTACACGTGATTAACAGCAATAATAGGAATAATATGTGTATTTTGCTGTTTCCTTGTGTTGTCTAGGTTAGGTATGCCTGTGGTAAATTAATCAACAGTATTCTATCAACATTCGTATAAGAACACAAACGAACATAACCGATAAATACAAATCTTTCCACGATAAATTCACAGATTGATGGCAACATAAAATTTACTATAGTGTTCAGAGCGACAACATAGGGAAAATGAATTACCTAAATAGATTTAGCAACGTGGGTACGGTCTCCATAAGAACTTCCATAAGTCTCCATAAGAGCCGAAACGTCACATGTTATCAATTCTAGAATCAATAGTCGAGTAGTTGGCAATTTCACGTCATGAGTCAGTTATAATTTCATTTATGATTCTATCAATAATTCCTCATAAAATGTGTTCAACTATTTCTATACTTGGTGTTTTATCCGATACATTTGAACGGTAAATAAGTGTGTGACTCACAATCAATGTCATTGTAACTACATCCAAGTCTCAATTATGTATAGCTCATGTCTTAATATATCTGCATCGGCATAACATAATTTGTTTTGTCATAGGTGTAGGTACATACAACTTTGTCGTTTGGTATATCTAATGGAGCGAAGCTGTGGTTAAGACTTATACCTGTGAGCGTAATCGATTTTATGCAACGTAAACATGAATTTATCTGTGTTGAAAACCGTTTTCTGTAAACACTTATTTCAAACAAATGGTACCATTAAACATCCGGTTGCTTGTGGGCCTTTTGGGGTTACGCTTCAGTTGAAATGACAATTGCATAGTTTTGTAAGCAAAGGAAACCGGCTGGCGTTATCCATGACAATATTCTAATTTTGTTCTGATTGGGACAATAATCATGCAAAAGTTTGTAAAGTATAAAGAAAATGTTTATTGTTGGATTACTTGACTTCAACGTAGCAATTAAATACTTAGTAAAGATTCGGTGTCGGACTTGAGAATGGGAATCCACGTATTCCCGAAACACGTGTCGTCCCGAATTAATTAATACTTGTGCGGGAGGAGTAATCTGAACAGTGTGTTTAATTAAATACTTAAGTTAATATGTAGTTGTGTTTGAATATTTTCTAAGTCAAGCTACAGTGAAAATGTACACATATTCAAAACCTACGTTCTGAAAAACAGTTTTTGACTTAACACTAAAAATAAGTTCAAAGAAAATGTTAATCTGAGATGTATTTGAGAGTTTTGTGTTTGAAAACTTCACGCGGCTAGACGTCCCTTTGTCCGAAACGTTTACGTGTATAATTAGAACCTCTACGTAAGAGAAAAAGGAATACCCTATTTGGGGTGGAAGAGGCAGTACGTCTCTGGCGTTTCTTTTCTCCAAATCCGACAACACCCTCAATCATTTCGCAATTTATGTCCGAACGACGATTAAATAGCGCATTTTCACGTAAAAATCGTCCGAAAATTACTGTTATTCCGGACATTATCTCATAATCTGAGGACGTAATACGTATCATTAGACTTATGAAAAGTGCATGTTTATATTTCAGGCTCTTTAATTAGTCGCGATAATAAATATGAACTGGTCGCGTCCCGGTCTTGTGTAAGGTGAATTATTTTCGTAGTTAACGTGGTTTATGTTGGTGGGGACTAGATCGCCTCATTGACCTGAGCTTCAAAATTGAAACCGCATAACCTTTAATCATCGACCCCGCAAATAATACCCGTTTAAATGACGTGCAAATTTTTTAAAATCTTGTTGCGGTATAATATGAAGAAAGAATCTTTTTGTTTAGTAATATGCGTTTTTCTCGTATTTCATTATAATTAGGTGTCAGTGTGGTTTGACCTTTAAATATTTTACTGGATTTAATTCTTTGGTCGATTAAAATAACTGATTTATTGTAGAATACATAAGAAAGCATATATTTGCTGAATACTAGTACTTCGTATACAGGCTGACGCATTAATGTGGCAAAGCTCGATATATCCATTATCATATAAGGTCAAGATATCAAAAAAAGTTATCTACGAAAATTGTAGGCAATCTTGAACTTAACATTTTAGGATTACTCTCATATATAGACGCTGTTTCATATCAGAAGGGTGTACCAAACATACATTTTCTCAAATGGAACATACTGCACATTATTTTAGATTTAGATTAAGCTCATGCCTCACACTCCCAATGTACAAATACAGCGTGTTTCAGAAGTAATGGTCAATTTTTGTATACAAATCACTGTGAGTTCAAGGTCTTGTAGACAGCAAACGACACAGTCTGAATTTTTTTTCCAAGCATAGATTTTTGATATTGGCCCAGTTTTAGCAAAGTGACATTTTTTGAAAATTGTCAAAACAGATTACAGGGCGTGTCCAAATTCCAAGTACATTAATTTTTCAATCATTCTAAATGGATTATTCTGTGTTTTATATTATAAAAAGAAAGATTAGTTTAGATACTTTCATTTTTTTAAGCACTGAAGTGACTGATTTCTGAGATATTTTTAAAAAGTGAGATTTTTTGAGATTACAAAACAAAATTCTGTAAAATTACTTGTAGGGAATATTCCGGCGAAAGGTAATACCATCATGAATTATATGCATATATAAACATTAATAAAAATGTAAATATATACGGATCACACAATACAGCTGATTATGCACTGCATTTGTAGCCACAGACATTCCCACGTACAGACAGCTGTTTCGGACTGCCTAGTCCTCATGAGTGTATATTAAAAAACTAGTTTCATAATAGCGTTTGAAAGTACGAATTCAAGGTTAATAAATGAGTGCTTTAATGTCTTATGAAACGTGTTTATTTACAATTTTTTGCAATCAGTTTTTTTAAATTTCTCTATTTGTAAAAACAAAAAGAGAAAAATTTGACAATATAAGGAAAATTTTGTGGCGGTTGGTAACATGCGCGTTAGTTTGGCGTAAAATTCAAATAGATTGAATTGACAAATTGACATTTCATTGTTAAATTATTTCAAAATGAGTACTAGAAGTCTTTCATGTACTCCACCAGAAATACGGCAAATTGCTGAAAATGCAGTTACTAATTTACTTCCGGAGAAGTCTTATACACTGTATGAAAAGCGGTATCAAAATTTTGAAAAATGGTGCAAAGAAAAAGCAATTCTTCATATTTCTGAAAACGTTTTACTTGCGTACTTCGAAATGCTACGTAAAAATTATAACTCGTCATCACTATGGTCAATTTATTCGATGTTAAGATCGTGTTTAAATATACACGGAAATGTGAACATATCTAAATACATGAAACTTCAAGCATCACTAAAGCGGTTATCTAACGGCTATCAAGCAAAAAAATCAAAAATTTTATAAGAGGAAGACGTTCATAATTTTTTAAGAGAAGCGGATGATACTTAGCTATGAAAGCGAGTGTTAACTTTATTCTATCAACTTTTGTGAATAGCTTATATTCTACGTTATTTTGATAATGGGATACAATGGAGCTTGCAGACGAGAGGAATTAGTTAATATATATGTGGAAGACCTTCAATATAAATCCGATTCCATTATAGTCAGTGCATCTAAAACAAAAACAATAATCCCATAATGTTTGCAGTAACTGATGTAACTGCATGGAACTAATAAAAAAATATAACAATCTTCGGCCTAAAACAGTTACCTAAAAACTTTTTTTTCTAACTTATGGTCATGGCTATTTAGTTAATAGCCCTATTGGTATTAACACTATGGGAAATATTCCTGAAGAAATTGCCAGTTTTCTTCGTTTACCGGATCCTCATCTTTATACAGGACATTGTTTAAGATGATCCAGTGCTACACATATAGCAGGATGGAGGTGATATTTTGACCATAAAACGATTAGGTGGTTGGAAAAGCTCGGCTGTTACTGAAAACTACGTTGCCTCTTCCATTAAAAATAAGATTGATGTCGGAAATATCTTTGCACAGAGAAAGAACGTTAATCTGCCTGGATGTTCTGGGAATGGTTCACAGTTTGAATGTGACTTTTATCCGAAAAGATACAATACCACTATCACAGAGAATGATAATATTCAACAGAATGTCGCTTCTGCACATGGTATTACTATCAATTCAAAAGATAATTCAAATGTAAATATAAATGTATATAATAATTGCACGTTTCCAAAGATTAATAAAAATATCAAATCTAAGAGTATTACTTTCTCTCTGTAATAAACTATTTACTATTGTTTTGCAAATACATGTAACTACAATAAATGTTGTTAATTTAACTAGGACCTTAAAATGTCACGTTGATACCTCCATTATTGTCGCAATGTCACCAACTTAAAATAAATCCGCTAAATGTCCCACTTCTAATACGCAACTAGTGCTGTAATAGACCTTATTACAGCACTAGTGAAATAAAAGGTATGGTTACAGTACTAATTGCAAAAAATATTTTACGTTTACTGCATGTAAATCATAATTGTAATAGCTTTATTTTCTTAATATATTCATTTCGCAATTTAATTAACGAGAAAGGTTTTCTTTTAAAGATGGTGCAATGTTAACTTATATAATCTTTCAAAAATTATGGTATTTATATCTAAATATTAACCAACCAAATAACAAAAAAAAACATATTAATAACTTCCCCAAATCGATTCTTATCGTTTTTTGGAAAGGGTCTACCGTGTATGTAACCGATGATATTTCGATACAAAAACACGGTTGGTTAATCAACGGTGGTCCCCCGTAAACACCGCCTAGTCGCCTATACTTACTCCTGAAAATATGCAAAGAGATGAACAAGAACGCATTGACTTTTTCGTGCAGCCTCCGTATACTGATAGAACACCTGTTCCGAATATAACGTTGTGTTGTGTGCTACTACCATAAGCAATTATCTACATTCCAGAGGAGGGTCTCATCAATTAAATATGAAGCAGCCACGCATTCCAGAACCTTGTCGCTGACTACCATGTTATTCCGTAGGTAATATCTCAAGATTGATTCCTAATATGTTGCAGGTATGTATGCTATTTATAAAGTTGCTCCCGAGGTTGGATGTGTAGAAGAATATTCGAGAATTATTGAAATAAATGCACGCAATACAGGTGAAATCAGGATAACTTGTTGGAAATTAAAACATTTCTCTAGTGTGTATCACTTTTGAACAGCCAACAGTTCATCAACCAACACTTGAATAGTAACATAAGAGTTAAAAACTTCGGGATTATGTAAATATCTCCATTAAAAATATAAATTAACTGTCGGCCAATTGAAGTGGTCCTTTTAACGGTAGCTTATATCCAGGCGGCCATCTTACAGGACCATTCCTTCCCAACCATCTCTCGGGATAGGTGTTATTCAGATGATCTCGTACAGCAATAGAAGGGTGTGGAGGTGTTTCGTCATTCTGGAGCCACATTTCTTCCCGGATTTCAGGTGGGCTATTTGCCAATAATGGTGGTAGTTCATTTCGTAAAAACTTCAAGTACATAGAACCATTTAAATTAAAAAATAATAAGGTTCTACAACATACTCGCTGATTATGCTCATATGTTAACGCTCCACCGATGTTGTTATCGCGAAAATCTAGAGTTTTCTTCTGCATAATAATGAATGCTAGGCTTATTTGCTGATCTATTTTTGTGAAAAATTGCTTCGTGAGAGAATAACACCTTCAAAATAGAATAGGGATTTCCATGTAATTTATCATCGGCCCAGTTGCGAAACTCAAAACGTTTCTCGAAATACTATTCAATAAGCTCTTGATATAACTGAATATGAAGGATGTAAACGATTCTTTTTTAATATTCCTAGAACAGATCGTCCACTTACACCTGTGTTCTACTTAAACATATTTGGCTTGCATTTGGATCTTCAATAACTGCCAACAGAACGTTTAACTCATTCTCTTCATTCCTTGCTCTTTCTGTTCTTGCGAATTTCCTGTAAACGACATTTCTCGTTTAAATAATCTCATCATTAGTTTTTCAAAAACTCTCTTTTCTAGGTGTCTCCTGTCTGGATGTCTTTCACTATAAATTCTACTGATAAAAAAGGATTCCCTTTTGTTTTGCCCAGTGTAGAAATCATATCCACCATATAATCATTAGAGTAATTCATTTTTAGGTAAAACGAAGGCTCTTCAGCGTGCTATTTATTTCATTTTTAATTAGCCGCCAACTTGACTCTTTTAGGTACATTAATTTTATGAAAAACTTTGAAACTTTAATTATTCTAATATGGATTGATGCTAGATTTCACTTTTAGTTAGGCTGTTCCTCCGTTTAACAAAATCTAGAAAAATCATTTTGAAATTGGTAAAGCCAATACTTTCCTGATGACAAGCCTGTACATCCAGTGATAGAAAAAAGTTCGCAATCTCAACCAACCCATACAACAATTTTATTGCTAAATTTGAGGGCGTTTAGACGCTAAATTTCTTAACAATATGAGATGTCAGTGGGCGTATAAAACGTATGTACATATATTGCTTGCAATCTTTAAAAATATATGTAAGGATACACTGTTTTTTCTTCTTCAGTTACCTCACGATTTAAAAAAAAACAGTACCGAAATCATGAAGTGCCATTATACACAAAATGGAATTCGTTTATAGAAAAATTATTGACTACAGTAAGAACAACCAGAAATGCTTCTTTAATAAACCTAATTGAATCACGAAATAATATCCAAAACGATGGCAAGTAGAATTCATGTGCATTAATATATCATATACCTATTTTTTTTTGTAGGTGCAAAATTTATTTAATTCCGCCAAAGGGCCGAGTGATTTTAAAACGAACCCACTGGAAGTTTTCCACCCTGGAAGTTCCTCAGGCCATTATAATTGAAGCTAAAGTAAGTATTGACGCGTTAGTAGTATACGTTTGCAAATATAATTTTGGTGGACGCCTGGAGTTATTGAGAACGTCATAAAATCGCAAGGTGATAAAGCATATTTACGAAAGCAAACGATTCAGCCCTATATATTATACGAAGGATTAATGGTAGAGCCTAAAAAATTTTATGTTGTGGTAGATAATGTTTTTCTACAAGGGGATACAGCAAAAAAGCGCGTTCGACATTCTTTTTAAAATATTTCATGTTTTGAATGCGAATTATCCGACTCAACCAAACTATATTTACACGGTAATACAAAAATGCATATACGGCATACACACAAAAAATGATAACCTCCAGGTCTAGGGAATATTTTATCTTTATTTCCGAAAAACAATGAGCAATGATCGTCATTTCAAAAGTGGTATAAACGTGTAGAAAGGTATTATCTCTCAACATTATTGTTGTATCAGTACTTCACCAGTTCTATTTTCATGTGTTGTAGTCAATAAGTCTTATAATGTAGCAATGTTTAACATTTAAAAAACATTACTTTTCTCTTGAAAAATATGCATTTCACATCGAATATGTTCATAATGTAAATGGCAATTTTGTGTTCTTTAGAAAACTGTTATAGGCTGTATCATAGAAAAAGTGATTTAAAAAAGCATATTAGGATGAAGCATAACAATACTTTAAATATGTCTAATCTTATTTCGAAATGCCCGACTGTGTTGCACAAAAGCGATAATTTAATGTGTATGTCTGGATGTTCATATCAACAATATGTATGTTAAACCTATTCTATATTAGAATAAATCGTTATTATAATAGATGATTATTCTTACCGCAATCTTTCATTTAATGCCACTAATTATGAACCGCTTTACAGGGATACCCAAAATCATCTTATATTAAAAAATACCTGCTTTTAGAACAAATACAGCATGTTAAAAATGAATATTACTTCCAATTGATTTGAATATACTCTTAAGTTAATACTAGCATAGCATGTATTCTAAACGAATGCATTATTACGTGAGGACTATCTCTGCATTATTTACATTGCAGTAAGGGAAGATAGTGAATCAATAAACGTCTTGTTTATTTTAGAACAATTAGTATAGTAGTTTCAATTCAAATTCTGCATGTTATATCTAAAAATCGTGAAGTATTTGAACAGAAAGTATCCTAGTTTTAATATGACTTATTTTATTGATTCAGATTACATGTAATATTTGGCTTGAAACTATAGTAATTTCTGTGCAAGAAAATGCTATTCTAATTTTAAATACAAAATTACATTATACAGTGTGATTCATTTTCGACCCTCACCATGGAGATCTCCCTTATTATTGGAGATAGAGGATGGGTTTAAATTTGGTAAAGTTGCTAAATTTTGAGTTTGTTATGAATCCGAAGAAAAAAGTAGCCTGTGACAAATGACGTTGGAGATTTTATTTAAAACAAGAAAAAAACCTATTTTCTTCTTTTACCTCTAGCATTTTCATTCAGCCTTGCAGAGAAAAACTAAAAACACATTCTCAGGGTCACTTTTTATCTTCTATCTAATAGTGTACTCGAAATTTTTATATGACGTTTCGACTCCTTCTGGCCAGCATCAACTCTCTTATTTCTTAACGGCGCCATATTGGATTTGGACACCGTCAAAAAAAGTTTTTTTCTGATTTCAATCATGTATAACATGTTGACAAAAAGTTTTGATATTATGGTTTTATTGACCAAGAACACATTTTAATA
>JARFOC010065523.1:0-17115 GCA_031763485.1 Osmoderma eremita | reverse complement strand
TAATGCTTGTACCCCTTTCATTGCTTTTGCTAGTATGGTGATTCCAGCAATAAACCATGCGCCGATAATGACATTTTCACGGTTAACGTTCTAGTAATAATACACTGAAATCGGCATCTAAAATAAAAATTTTCTATACCTATATATATAAATTAGTTTAATTCTGACAAAAAAATTACTTTCCTTGTAATGCATTTCAACTTTATCTAGACATGCAACATTATCGCGAAATAACTACGGTTGCATTCCATGACCAAGCACTTTTCCAAAATGATTAATTTAAACTTTTTAAAATCTCAATCACAACCTTAATAAATTTGACTTTTGTTGCATAAACAGGTTAAATTTATATGTCCAATTTGTACACCAGTTAGGGCGATATATCGTTAACTGCTATTAATAACTGTTACCACCGGATCACCCTTTTCACCGGTTCTCGATTTTCGATGTTTTAGGCCATACGTTCAAAATTTGTTCAAATTAAGGAGAGTACAACTCCCTAGCCCCATAAATCCGTAAATCACCGTCTATAATGCATTATATTACATCTGCGAAGCTCTACGTAATTGAGTTGGCTGTTTTGGGTCGACGCTGAGGGAAAGCAAGGACGAAAACTCATCTCGATTGTCTGCCGTAGGGAGGACACGAACTTTGACGAAGACTTTCGCGAAACTTTTATCCAATAAAGTAATTGCGATTCGTAATTGCTTGGGAAAATAAACCGATTCACTACTACGATATTGGTCTTTGGAAAGATATCACAAGTTTCATTATAGTTCTATATAATATTAACTCTTTTTTGTATTATGAAATTAATTTATGAATTATTTAATTTTACACACCGTGAGTAAACGAAAGAAAATTGAATAGAATAGCGCTCAAACACCAACATTTAAAGGTATCGCGCTATTAAATCGTTTGCGATAACAGTAAGTTTTACGACCCAATTCATAGACTAACTGGTCGCGTCCTTGTTTTCGCGATTTAGTACGCACACGCAAAAGTGGATGTCGCTCGCCGGATGCGTCGTTTCCGGAACTTCCGCTCGCCTATCGGCGCGCAACGGAGGAACATTGTCTCGACCTTACGGACGATGCAGATGGCGAGGTCGCGTGGCGAATGCAGTTAATGGCGTTAGGCAACTATTTGAAGCGACGATTTAATTACTGCTAGATACGCTAGATGTGTAAAATTGATTGCAAGGAACAAACGGGAAACGGAAAAGGAGTGAGGTTAACGTGAAGGAGAAGCAAGAATTTTTGCGTCACAGTTATTTTTTTTTTTTTGCTAAATGCTGCTATACCGTCAAACGGAGTGAATCGAGGATCAATAGGGAAGCATTGACGATTGTAAAAACTTTTTCTTCGCTGTAAATATTGACAGAAACTTGCCTGGTATTTATTTGTAACTACGAGGGAAAATTAGTAAGTAGGTCACAAAATAATTGGAGAAATAGTTAGCCAAAACAGTTTTTATTTTTCAACAAAGTCTCCTCCTACATTATCCCAGTGCTTTAAAAATGCCCCAATCCCTGCTGCAGATAAGTGTTTGGGCTGCCGTCTGAACCACGTCTGTACCTCTTGTTTAACATCGTCATCATCCTCGAAAGGTTTGCCGCCAAGATGTTTTTTGAGTGGACCAAACAGATAATAGTTGCTTGGGGCTAGGATTTTAATGAAGTTCCCACCCTAAGTCTTCAATTCTCGCCTGGATCAAGCGGGCCGAATGCGGCCTGGCATTATCGTGATGCAGCAATATTCCTCTCCTCAATAGGCCTGGACGTTTCTTTTTTCGAATTGCATCCCGAAGCAGCAACAAAACTCTACAGTGTGATACAGCAGTCACGTGCTCATTTCTATTCTGGAAATGGGCTAAGAGCACTCCTTGAGAATCTCAGAACAAGGTAAGCATAACCTTACCAGCTGAGGGCACAAGCTGGAATGTCTTTGTTGACGGTGAAGATGGACGTTTCCATTGCATTGACTCGTCACCAGTAACAATCCTGTTAAGCATGCCCTTCCGTTCCTCTGCGTACCGAGAGAGGTGTTTCAAGGACAAACCCATTCGAATTCTTCTGTGTTCCTCGGTCAGTTGTCTAGGTACCCACCGTGAGAAAGTTTTTAGGAAATTCAAACGATCGTGCATCAGTTCGTAGGCTAAACCATGATATCACCCTATGTCCGTTGCTATGCTGGCTATTGTTACCTGTCTGTCAATTCGAATCATCTCTTCCACCCGTCGAAGTGTTGCATTTGTAGCAATCTGAACTTCGCTGATCGGCAAAAAGTTTTGAATGTCCTTGGGAGAATTTTTCGACCCAGTTATACGCTACAAACACTTTTCACCGTAAGCAGGAGACATTTCCTTATGGATGTCTTTTGCAACAAGTCCTCTTGCACAAAAAAGAACGCACAACAATACGCTGTTCTTCCACAGTACACTCTTCGAGCACGGTCGCCATTATAACGCCACCTGCGTACGTGCACGGCAACTGTCACTTGAGTATCATAAGGTGGATTGTGCTGACACCTAATGACAAATGGGGAAATAGCTCGCTACTATTTTCGGCTTTCCCACAGCAGTTTGTGACTTATTAAATGACTTTCCCTCATATCTTTTGAAATTTAGCCCTTGGTAGTCAAGAAAACGTCAAATATTGTAACAATGCAAACTATCCGCATTACATAAAATGTATGATGTAATCATATTTTCCAACAGCTAAATAAAAATATTGCAAAGCAGTTTGGTAGAAATACGAAGAAATTGATGAGAATGTAAAGCAAAACAATCTTATTAATGGTATTAAATATTGCGGTCAAGATCCACTTTGTGTATGTTCCATTCTCTGAGAAACAGAATTCCTTTCCAGATTTGGTGCGTTCTTTGGTAATCAGTGACACATCGGTCTTGCTGATTCATGGACTTAAAAACATACTCTAAGTACATACATATGTACTGACATGTAGAATCTCAATGCACTTGACAAGTTGTTAACGTGAATTCTAACTGTAGAGGGTGTATTCAGTTTGATGAAACAGGGTTTATTGTGAAGAAATGTGATCTGATAAGAAGTATTTTTTTTTTGTAATTAACGCTTTATCGAGCAGTGGTCTAGTGGTTAGGGTACTGGGCTGCTAGGCGATATGTTCCGAGTTCGAATCTCCGCGAACGCGCTTGGCGACTGGCCGTCTCAGTTACTTAAATAATTGAGGACCTGCGCATGGTACAAGTATACCAAGGAACCGCATAAGTTATCGGAAATTGGTATTTCTGGCGCATATCACTATATGACGTCATTACCCACCTAATGTAGCCAATGCAATATATATAGTTAGATAGGATTGAATGCAGATACATTGCTGGCAGCACTGCAGCGTCTAATAGTCATTGTTTTGTCACCTTAAGGCGTTAACAAAGTTGTACCTACCTGCGGTGGTTACTCTATTTTTGTATGGATTAGGAAGATTCTTATTAACTCATTGATACTATTTAGATAATAATAATAAACTTAGTATTCCTTTTTTATAATTAAAAATAAACCCTATAAAATTCGATTTTTAGGAGTAAATTGTTTTTGTCAATATTTTCTTACATTTTCAATTACATTTCCACAAGACATAGTAGACCGCTTAATTATAATCACAGCAACTTATACTTAATAGGTATAGCTTGCAAATGTTGGAAATGGGACAGTTTAAAAAATATGATGATTTAATTAAATGTTCCCAACTAACATAGTATTCCTAGCATAATCTCATTATAAATTCAATTGATCTAGTGGTACCATCTCATATCTCTCGCCTTTTGAAAAACCGCGATTTGACACAAAGCGTCAAAAACTCAATAACAGACGTGCTAAATATTTAAAAGTTTTAGGAAGAAGATTTTTAATTAAAAAATTGCACATACATACTCTTCAATATTTTAGCTCAAATTATTACTACTTATAAATATCTTCGCAAATACCTGCCTATATTCTAACCGCATTTCAAATTGTTTCATTTGAGGCAAATATGTAGATAAATAATATTGTTTATTGCCATGCATGTGTTAACACTGCTTCAGCTTTGTTTATTATTCATACATTATTTTGTAAGGGTTTGGCTGTACTGATCACCACATGACGTCATCAAAACATCCGCATGTGGTTACCTATTGTATTTGTACCATGAACCTGCGTTCTGTTGAACAAGGGCTAATACTGCGACTATCTAATACGGATGAGATTGGTCCCAATACAGAGGCATAATAATGCATTATTATGCAATGGATTTAATTATCTAGTAAAGAAAATATAAATAAGCGTGAAGATTTTCTTGGTGCAATTATTAATAGTTTTTATTTCTTCTAATCAGTGTGTTTATTTAAACTTCATTTGTTTAACAAATAAGATGATAAAGTGTTAATATTAGAAGAGTATACAGAGAGCTTGAAAACCCAACGAAAATATTTCATGGATGTATTCGGAAAAGTATTTAGACCCAAAAGGTTTATAGACTATACATACATACATATGTCTTAAATTTAACCTTAACCAGAATAATTAAGGGATATTCTCCGTACGTACGGTCATTGTAATTGATGTTTCCTAATTGTTTATATATTTTTTACGAATTATATTAAACTCTAATCCCGCGGCTGTCTATATTGTTGAACATTTAATACCTACACAACGATTAAGTTAAGGATATACATTTATATGTTCCTTTGACCCCAAATACGTCCCCTAATGATAGTAATCAATGATCCATGAAATATTGGTTGGACGTTCTCTAATACCCTGCATATTTACATTTGCGTTATGTGCAAAAGAGCAGCAGAGAATATGTAACTATCACATACGACGTTGTATGCTTAGAGGTAAAATACCAAGGTTACTTGCACAGCGGGCTTTATTTTATCTTGGTAATGCTGCGTCAGCATTTTCTTAACAATGATTTATGATGCTAAGTGCATATGGTGCAAAATCCGAACGTATTTAGCTTAAATATTCTACTATTTTTCTACACATTTCTTTAATGCAAAAAGGACATGTTTCTAAAAATAGATTTATATAAGTCAACTATAAATCTTTTACAAAAAGAGCAAAAAAAATCTGTAACCTCTATTAAGTGTGCTTCCTTCTGATTCATGCAGTTTAAAATACTATTTACAAGACAGAATTCCTGGCTGGCTGTGACAGTGTTAGTAGCAGATGTTTCGGGATATAGCACGTGTAAAAATAAACCAAAATGATTTATTTATATACGTAGGAAGATGATCCGATTAAATACAGAACAGATTTCGGAAAGGTGCAGACGTTTTTTCATCGGTTGGCTGACAGATTAGAAGTTGTATTTTCTAGTAACTAAATGTGTGTAGTGATGAGAGTGTTTTAACTAATTGTATTAATATGTTAATAATAAATAAAACTGTTTACCTGTCAAGCTAAGTATAATAATACGCCCAAATGTTGTAGACGTTTGACTGAATCTTTATTTATAAAAAAAATTTCTGTTGTGTCATTACCAAAAAGAAATTGTTCTATTTACAGCTGACTAAGACTTTCCCCTTCTTGAAGTGACTTTATCAGCTTCCAAACATTGGGATACGCAACAGACGCGTTAGAACTAAAACTATTGTGCCGGCCTTCAACTCCATTGCTGGTTCTTGGAGCCCCATCTTTCGCCGAGTTGTAGCAATTCGATATGTGAATTCCAAATTTTGGCTCTAGCCCCATCCTCTCCTGTGCAATCGTACAGTCCAGGTGTCTTGATTATAGTTTACAATATTAAATCCTCATTTGCTGTGTAGAATTCGTTCTCCAATAATTCCATCATTGGAATTATTCTACATCATTTTCGGGGACATACGTGATGACTACCAGAAGCCGCGGATGCAATGCAAAGTCGCTATACACAGACTAAAATAGAAGAAATATCCACGTATTTGGGCATTGGGAAACTCGAGCGTATAGCATTTATTGCTGCTTTTTTCAAAATCCATAGGAACAGATGTCACCTGCATAACTAGGTTTACCGTTTTGAGGGCTTTGAATAAACGCTTGTATGGGCTGTATGGCATTTGAATATTTGACACCCAAATATGTTTGGGCAAACGTATTTGGGGCCGTAGAGAATCGCACTTAGACATGTATCCAAATTGTTTCTTGTAGTAAATACCAATCGACTGACATCTAATGAGCCACTGTCAAATAATAAAAATGGTTCGTCAGTATTTGATAGGGAAATCTTCAGGAACGTTTAGTTCCTAAAAATTAAGTTTGGGTTGCAGGAAAGTCTTCCAGTTTTTATCTAGTAGGTTGGACGATCCTTTTCATAGATGATATTTGTTAAAGTTTTGCAGCGTTGGAGCAGATAGGTCTTCAGATACAGATGGTATCACCATTTGAGTGCTGGGACGAACTTGCGCAGCCAGAGTCTTCAAATTATCGATACTGATATTTCTTGTCTCTATATCAACATTATCTGGAACGTGTTTATATATAGTAGTCAATAGTGACAATCTCTTCTCCTAATGCATGAACACAGCCATTGTATTGCAAGTTGTGATTGAGAGCACATTTCCAAATATATTTTTTTCTGAACTTAATTTTTTGGAGTCTATGTAGCCATTACGAACGAGCATCTTGCGCCCTTTCGCACGCTTAACAAATTTTAACACCAACTCTTAAAATTCCAATTTAGTAAAATTTAATAGTTCGTATTGAGCAGTCGAGTAATGGTTCAAGATTAGAAGAGGATACTCGTCCATTATATATTTTGGCTTTTCTCTTGAGTTCACATTTTGACCCTGATGAAGCATATACTACACGGATGTGAAATATTGGAGATTGTTTATTTTATCTTATAAACAACTACATATTTGGTATTTGCTGGACTTCCCAATATCCTTAACTACTATATATTTACGTATGTGTATATACATATATAACATACTTGTTTTAATCACGTAAATTGCTATAACTTGCATTAATTTAATTTATCGATTTTATTTTCGATTGCAAACGTCAGTGCATTCCCCAGCATGGACAGAAACGCGTTAGTATCGTTTTTGTTTCTGCCTGCTTTGACTTTCCAATAATACCATCATATACAATAAGATTACACCTGTCCGTTAAAACGCGAACGAACGCTTTCAGCCGACACGTATTCGATTGTCGATTGTTGTATCGGCAATATTGGCCCGCTGTAAACTAGGCGCAGCGAGCGTCGCATAACAATAGGTCCTTCGCAAAGCCACGAACTGCGTTCGAAATGCATTACGCCTCTTCGTACTTGCCCGCGTTAGGTTTATCGGCTTGCGGCAATTGCGTACTATCTGCGATACTACATAACATGTAGTATACATATGTATGTAGATATGTGAGCATTGTTTGAGTAAATATGTAGTGCTAATAAAGTGGTTAATGCGCACGATTCCTTGACGTCCGCGCAAACAGCGGGAACAAGAGTTATTATATGTAATGTTGGGGGAAACCACAAACTGCTGATGTGTTGGAATGTTAAATCTGGTTGTACGCAAAAGTAAACGCACATTTCAGTTTATATTGTCCTGAAATTATTGTTCCTGTTTGACGTTGGAAGTCTATAATTAAGAGAACGAGTACCGAATACAAAGTAGGGTTAATAGACATATTTTTTTATTGTTCAAGTGTCTCATTTAAATGTGTTTTTATATGAATGTGAAATTACTCACCTATAAATATAAACACTCTAATTCGCAACATGATACACTAAATAAAATTTTTGATAATAATATCGTACGCATAGCCTTCTTAATCTAGCTGTCGGCTTTCGTGATCTGTGAGGTAGAATACATGTCAACTTCGTTTATATTCACATTTTTACAACTATATAATAGATGCAGTAATAAACTAATAACAATTCGAGTTGAAAATGTCTAGTTCTGTACTTAATTGCCTAACAAATACCTCACTATTTGCCATTTAACTGGTTAAAAGGTTATGTGTATTTTGGTCTTTTACGTGTAAATATTTTTGCTTTTTTTATTCATTATGATATCTGTTACATGCAATATAGTAATTCTGCTGTAGCAGCTGCATTGTGGTATCTACATATGTGCTAACCAGGACATACTAAGATTATCTCGCCAGCAAGTGCTAGTTTATTTTATACGTGGAAGCAAGCTAGGTCTACACCACATCATGTTTATAGAAATGTACGCGAAAGGTAATAAAACCAGGTGAGGTTTGGTGATGCCACTGGATTGGTTTCTTTATTTTACAACGAAATAGGAAATCTATACCAACTATATTATTTTACAAACTTTATGTGTATGATAAACAGGTACTTCCCGAAAATGCACAAAATACTTGCAATATTACTTACGAGGTAAGCAAATTAAGTAATGAGACTGATATTTTTAAATATTTTTATTTGAATATAATTACAATTGAGCGTTGTCTCCCTCAAGATAACTCCCTTGGGAAGCCACACAGCGTTGGAGACGATTCTTCCACTCCTCATAGCAGTACTAGAACTCGGATATTGGAATCGCTTTTAGCTGATCGGTTACAGCCGTTTGAATGTTTTCGAGTGTTCAGAAATGATGTCCCTTCAGATGAATGTTCAATTTCGGGTAGAGGAAAAAGTCACAAGGACTCAAGTCAGGGGAATACGGAGGCTGAGGAACCACAGAAATATTTTTACTGGGTAAAAAACCGTTTATGGAAATTGCTGGGTAGCAAGGCGCATTCTCATGATGGAGGATCCAATCGTTCTTGATGTTTAGTCTCACACGCATGACCCTTTTTCGGAGTCTTTCGAGAACCTCTCGGTAAAAATGTTGATTAACTGTCTGACCTTGAGGCACGAACTCTTTGTGAACGATTCCCTGGCTATCAAAGCACCAAATCATCACGCTCTTGATTTTTGACTTGCTCATTCTTGCCTTTTTGGGCTTTGCAGAGCCTGAAGTGTGCCATTCCATGCTCTGCCATTTTGTTTCCGGGTCGTACTCGAACACCCAACTCGCATCACCAGTAATGACACGTTCCAAAAACTTTTTAGTATTTTCAATCGATTCCAAAAAGTCAAGGCACCTTCCTCTCCTGATGTCCTTTTGTTCCTGCGAGAGGTTTTTTGAAACCATTTTCGAGCAGATCTTTCTCATTCCCAATTCATTGGTCAAAACTTGATGAACTATGTGAGACAAATTCAACTGTTCTCCGATCACTCTGACCGCCAACCGCCGATCTGAACGCACAAGATCGCGGATTTTGTCGACATTGCCATCGGTTCTTGCAGTTGAAGATCTTCCGCTGCGTGGCTCATCTTCCATCAACTCTCTTCCTTCTGAAAATACCTTAAACCACCGAAAAACCTGGGATTTTGACAAAACACTGTCTCCGTAGGCCTGCTGAAGTTTTGCAAAAGTTTCTGTGGCACTTTGCCCAAGCCTGAAGCAAAACCTGATAGCACACCGTTGCTCGAAATTAATGTCTTCCTTTTTTAGAAGGCCACTACGAAAGCTGGGTTCACGGAAAAAACGACAACCGACAACCAAATGACTTGATCGAGTTCAAACTTGCAGCGCGTATTACAATGTCCACTTGTCGCCCTTCCATGCCCCGTGCTTCCCGTGTTGCCATATCAAACGTTACGTTGTCAGTCTCATTACTTAATTTACACACCTCGTAAATTGTGCCTTATACCCCAAAAATAAGTAAATAAAGGAAGTATGCTGCTATAGTTTATACTCGTAATAACTGGTCTTTTCCAAAGGGAATTTATTACTTATTTAACGTTTATTTATAATTTTAGTTTGCATATTGTTTCACAGTAATAAATTTCATAATATGCATAACATTCAACTCGAATGTGGGAGGTAGGCAACTTCTTATAACTATCCTGGTCCCAAGTGTGTTCATAATATCAGTTGCTAAACTTCAATATATCTGTTGCAGTACGAAATATGCCTCTTTCACAATAATTTCCACTCTCAAGTGTTAAACTTCAGAAGAAATAACTTCCTCGATACTTAAAACAATACATATATCTGCAAGATTAATATTTATACATCGCTACATTTATGGAAGAAATTGCTGTACGGGTTAGTCTTTGTATTTGCATAAACTCCGCGCCTTCACCATCGCGCACGTTTTACACTTTACATCCTACTTCGAGTGAAAGTGTAGGAATTTAGTACAAAGCACAAGGAGGAGCAGTGTGCCATAATAAACAATAATAATACAATAACGCCTACGCATCCTTAATCTTACGTCCTTCAAGTGGTTATTTCCTCTACATTCACCACTTAAATGTTGAAACTCCAACACCTTAACAACGACCAAAAGTGTTGCCTTAAAACGATAATAAACGTGCAAGTTTCGCAACGTTTACTTTGTCGAAATTTTCCGTCTTATTTATTTTCGTTATACCACTTAGGACGTGCAGTAAAAGAAAAGGGGGTCGCTTCTCTTAAATGATTTATCCCAATATTACCATAAATTTCATCAAATTTTCTCCCTACTCGGCAAAACGCACCGAGAGTGTTATTACCTTTAGCATTCGAATACAGAGGGCGCCACCCTACACATAGCTCGTGTGTTTTTACGTCGGTTCGTACGAGGCGTTCTCAGTAAATAGAGTAATAAAATAAAACATTTTAAGTTGTCACGGGTGCAGTAAGGAGTTACGTGTTCGAGTTAGGTTCTACTACGAAATTGGGGAATCGGTTTGGGAGCGTTTCCAAGAGGTTTGGATCGATATCTCGTCTATGCGAAAATAGAAATGTAGGGAATGAACGTAATGAAACCTAAAACTAGTCTGAATTGTTACTATTTTTTAATTTGTTACTATTCTGTTTGTATCAAGTCTTATGCTTTGAGACGGCAGGCAGTTTAGCCAATTATTGGCAAGCTTTGGTATTAGCAAATATTTCATTTAGAAAACCAGATATCTTAGGAAGATTTTGTTAAGTATAGAACAAATTTCTGAATCATGAAAACATTAATATTATTAATAAAATTGTAAACAGTATAACAAATAATTACTGCAGGAGAAACTGTATAATTATACTTTAAGCAAAAACGTGTGTAATGTTATCGTTGGTGTCTTACAACACGCACAAAAGTACAAACTTATATCAAATACTTTACATTCAGTCTTCCCAAAACAGTGGCGACTTCTGGTCAATCGTTATGCAAAAGTGAAAACAATTTACTCTGAAAGATCACTATGGCCTATGGCAGTGTACTTGTTTTCAGAATTTTTGTGCTACATCTCCAAAATATTTTAATATGCCACTCAACTTGGGAGACTCTGTATACATATTTCAAATAAATAGGTTCGTATTAATAAACAGTAATATATTTCCTTTGAACATAAATATTATTTCTCCTAAGATTAATATGTTTTTAAATTGAGAATATTTTTATGTTCCTTTCAAAGCGACTATTTGTTCGTACATATATGAACTTATCATATACATATTTGTTATGGACATTATAGGTTTAAATTAAGAAATAATTTTTATGTGTGTGCTTACATACTTGACCCTAAACATCTTGGGAATTCTTTGTAGAACGCTGTCATTATCGCATAACCATGCTAGGCGATACAAGGAGTTTACATCCCAAGCAGCAAAATTCAAATTTGCCGCAATTATTTTTAGTAACTTCAACTTAAAGATATTAAAATACCTATTGATGTTATACAAAATTGTAGGTAATTTCATGCTTTAATGTTGAAGTTACTAAAAATAATTGCGGCAATTTTGAATTTTACTGCTTGGGATATGTATGTAAAGGAATCCCGTAAAATTCACTTCACAAATACATTCAATTTATTGCCACGAGGGTTAAATAATTCATGCCGCTGGAAAGTATGCTTACTGTTAGAATATCCTAGAGATCAAATCATAATTGTTTTGGTTTTTTATGATAATAATAATTGTAGAATAAAATTCAAAAGATTGTTACTTTTTGCCTATTTTACCTCCCTACAAACTGGTCCTTTCGCAACGGCGGAACCGTGTTGAATGACCTGGAAGTGTATCGGCACACAAAGTTATGTATAGGCCGAAAGAGGGAGAATTATTTTCCGGGGTATTATCATCGACAGCAAATTCTTTATGCGTAAAGCGATTTACAGGTCGATGACCATATAGTTAAATCACGACACTCCGCGGTTTTATCATTTTAGCTACACCTTAGGAAAATCCGTTTTAACGTTCGTAAATTGATTCCTGCGTAATATTAGGTAGTATTTAGTACTTTTTTTTCAAAGTGAGGAAAACCGTTATCGTATCGGAATGAGATAGCAGAGGCGCAACTGTTTAGAATACCAATATTCATGAACTATAATCCAGTTAGGTATCGTAACGATTTTCTACTGCTAGAAAATCCTTGACATATTTTGCGTAATCCTTAAAGTTCAATGTTAACAATACTCACGCCTACATTTTATAGTTCTGATGTTTTACAAATAACGTGAAAGGGTAAATATCATAAACTTTTTTATCTACGAGGTGTGTGAATTAAGTAATGAGACTGATATTTTTAAATATTTTTAACGTTGTCTCCCTCAAAATAACTTCCTTGGGAAGCCACACAGCGTTGGAGACGCTTCTTCCATTCCTCACAGCAGCGCTGGAACTCGGATATAGGAATCGAATTCGAGCGTCCCAAAATGATGTCCCTTCAGATGAATTTTCAATCTTGGGAAGGGGAAGAAGTCACAAGGACTCAAGTCAGGTGAATAAGGAGGCTGAGGAGCCACAGATATATTTTTATTGGCCAAGAAGCCGTTTATGGAAATTGCTGTGTGACTAGTCGCATTGTCATGTTGCAGGATCTAATCGTTCTTGATGTTTGGTATGACACGCATGACCCTTTTTAGAAGTCTTTCGAGAACCTCTCGGTAAAAATGTTGATTAACTGTCTGACTTTGAGGCACAAACTGTTTGTGAACGATTCCCTGGCTATCAATGAAACAAATCAGCATGCTCTTGATCTTCGGTTTGCTCATTCTTGCTTTCTTGGGCTTTGGAGAGCCTAAAGTGTGCCATTCTATGCCTTGACGTTTTGTTTCCGGGTCATACTCGAACACCCAACTCTCGTCACCAGTAATGACATGTTCCAAAAAATTTTCATCATTTTCAATCGATTCCAAAAAGTCAAGGCATCTTTCTCTTCTGATATTCTTTTGTTCCTGCGGAAGGTTTTCTGGAACCATTTTCGAGCAGATCTTTCTCATTCTCAATTCATTGGTCAAAACTTGATGAACGGGGGTGCGAGACAAATTCAACTGTTCCCCGATCATTCTGACCGTCAACCGACGATCTGAACGCACAAGATCGCGGATTTTGTCGACATTGCCATCGGTTCTTGCAGTTGAAGGCCTTCCGCTGCGTGGCTCACCTCCCATCGACTCTCTTCCATATGAAAATGCTTTAAACCACCGAAAAACCTGGGCTTTTGACAAAACACTCTCTCCGTATGCCTGCTGAAGTTTTTCAAAAATTTCTGTTACACTTTGTCCAAGTCTCAAGCATAACCGGATAGCTCGAAATTAATGTCTTTCATTTGTAGAACGCACTACGAAACCCGGGCCCATGGAAAAAGACGACAACGGACAACCAAATGACTTGATCGAGTTCAAACTTGCACTGAATGCGTATTTCAATGTCCATATCCCGTATTACCATATCAAACGCTAAGTTGTCAGTCTCATTACTTCATTTACACACCTCGTATATTTATATCAAGGAAGTTAGAAAGCAAGCTTTTTAATTTCCTAGAAACTTCTTGTCAAACAGGGTTCCCTTAATTAAATTTAACGAGGGAAACGAAAAATTCACCGTATCAGATTGTGTTAGACCTTTACAAAACATATGTTGAATCTTTCTTTGTGTATATATGTACGTATTTACATACATAGGTACACGCCTTGTGTGTTTGTAATTAATGCATTTTAACGACTAGTCGTCTTAGAAATATGTCCATGTGCTTCGTTAACCTCTACACAGAAAGATCACTTGGTTACAAATTCCGTTTAAACAACTAGATTAACTCTTTTCTTTCCTTGGTTTTTAAAATTTTTGATAACTTTCGAACGACATCAGCTTTAATTAATGTCCTCCTAAATAATTGAGATTAAGATGCTCCACTTTTTCCTTTGGCAAATTTAATCAACGCGGTTCTAATCTCTGTCTGACGCTTTGAGCAAACAACTCTTCAACGAAGCGGAATTTACATTGTGTTAATGCTCGTATCGTCCGAATAATTGATAAAAGTTGCGCGTAGCCCGCGATAATTTATTATTACTGTAACCTTAACTAAACGTTAAAATATTCTGCATACTTTCGACTCGATGCTAAACTATTAGGCCAAAGAAACTGTCAAAAGTAAACAGGAGCCCCGTTATGGTAATTCTCGCCGAACTTTCGCGACAAAATTTTTCCTGCATAGTCGAACCCGGTCAAGGTGCACCAGATATTTTTACCGGCGCCTAAGCTATCGATCCGGAACCAAGCATTCGCATACAAATTAGAGGTGCTCCAAAAATTTAATTACCAAATGTTCTCTGTTGGTTTTAGAAATATATAGAGAGCGGGCCTGAGGATGGCGCCATAGGGTCGGTCGGTAGTGATGACTATAGATTTCTATTTCAACCATTAGCATAGTGTTGGTATTATAGGCGTCTGCATAAATGTGTTAAGAAGTTATCCCTATTGACTAGTAGATGGCGCTGGAAATCGACTGGCTTTAATTGAGATTTTTAACGCTAGATGGAGCTGAAGGTTCCCAAGCTGCTCTATACAGCATACACATTACATTTGCTGTTGTAATTATTATGTTTCATTTATTAGTACAATTTTTATTATTTCTTCATAAATCTGATATAATTTTTCGTTGTAAATATAATACCGGTATGCATTGATAACAAGCTTAGAATTCTAATTTCAATAATAATGACATACATATAGTCCATTCGTCTTTTAGAAGCCAGTACAGGCTATTATGGAACTATTTGTTTTCTTTTCTTTCCATAATTAACATGTAAAACTCTCTCACTTACTTACTGCACAATGTTAATGTTTTCAAAAAATTTTAATAGAGTAAAATTACCCACATCATTTACCGTTTTGTTTATCCCGTCATTATCCGTTGGGTTTATTCTTTTTTTCTATACTTTGGTAATTATTCTATTTGTTAATATCTAATACAAATAATATTACATATGTAGACAGTAGGTTTTGTGAATAACAAAGTGACATCTGAATATCAACTGTATAAACATTAAACACCATGATAATCTTATAATATTTTAGTAAATTATTTGACTTGAATTTCCGCCAACAGCCAGTAGCGAGCACATAAAAGTTTACACATAAAATAAATGGTCAGAAATAAATTATAATATGTCCCTTTTGAACCAACACATTAAAGGGACATTACAAACTACACATTGAATTTTAACGCCATCATAATTTAGGTCCGACATTTCTGCTATAAATTGTGTAACTTGGTCCAACATTGGTCGTTTTCGCGAAGTAGGAAACATTTTTAAAACAAAAGTAGATTCCTTACTTGATTACTTGATGGTAAGATGCTAGGGTCGATAATACGTCCCTTCTACTGCGATCCCTAGATCCTAGGGAACGGATGCCATCCTAGAGTTCGTCAAACAAGCCCAGGCTCTTAAAGTAGCTCAGTATCTTCTTCAATGAGGAATTTTTCAGGTCAGCTAGGGAAGTAATTTCCGTCCCAAAGATGAAGCACCTGATTGGAGTGGCCGCAGCGTAGTGCACTTAACGTGCTACTGTTTCTTCGTCCGTCATACAGAGTCGGCTTCCGGTTTCTTCCAACAACCTGTAAACTCAGAACACCTGTAAACACAGAAATAATTATTTTGCCCCTTTTACGGTCAAGTTCAAGTAATTCTCTAGTTCTAACATGGTTAGGTGAGATCCATTCTTTCGCATGTAGCAAATCGGGAAAGTTGCTCGAAAATAGGGGTACTTTTTGTTTTAACCAGAAACGAATTTGTTGTTTGGCTATGTAAGATGATATGGTAATTGCAAATAAACGTAGAACCACGAAATAGTACTGACGGCAGCGTGAACGTAAACACAACAGATTTCGTTGTGTCTCGCGGTTATACTGAAGGTTGTACCGAATCTCAGCCACTGTGCGTTGGCGCTATTGAGCAACTCTATAAAGTATACAACAATACCGCCTTTATAATAATCATAATAATTTAAATTAATTTTTTAAACGTTGTAGAGTGAATGCAAGTCGCATAAGTGTATATGAGGATGTGGCAGAGCTGTGCATATTCTCATAAGCGCTGTACTTCTTCTTCTTCTTCTTGACTTCATGGCAAACAGAGTTGAACCTAGTTTTGTACTCTTCCCATATTGAAATTGGCTCTAATTCTGTCAATGGTTACTGGTTAATGAATTTAGTTTCCCGATTGCTCGAATAGAATGTAATGAGGTCTTTAATATATATCTTCTTCCTTGAATATCCAATGTGGCGATTGTTGGGTTTTCGTGGTCCTGGACTTTGGCAAAGTATTTCCGAGCGAATTCTTTAATATGTGGTAAAATTGAGGGGATTTTTAGGTCCCCCCCTAAGGTGTTTAGTCTTCAGGCTCCAAGTAACATCAATATCGAACAGCCTGATGTTAGGCGTATTCTCCCTATTGCGTTTTCTATTAAATAGGATAGCGACGCTTTTGTTAGGATTGATCTCGATTCTCCACTTGATGAACCATTCCTCCAGTCCAGCCGCCTCTTGAAGCATCCTGGCTGCCAACCAGGTGGCACGAGAGCGACAAAATACCAAAGTATCGTCCGCGTATAGAGCCAATTGGGTGTTAGGGCTAGTGGGCATATCGCTTATGTATAGATTGTACAACAGGGGAGCCAACACTGAACCTTGCGGGACTCCTGCTCTGACGTCTCTTGCCCTCGATTTCGATTTATACTAAGTGGGAAAAGGCTATACACAGATAAAAATATAGCGGAGTGAAATACAGAGTCTCCGATTCGGAGCGATTTTTCTAGGGAAAAGAGTTGTATATCTACAAAACGGTGGGGATTTTACCACTTTCGGACAAAATCCCTACCGAAACGGAGGTTCAC